>PVJS01001782.1:0-57921 GCA_004027185.1 Glis glis
CTCTCTCTCTCTCTCTCTCTCTCTCTCTCTCTCTCTCCTCTCTCTCTCTCTCTCTCTCTCTCTCTCTCTCTCTCTCTCTCTCTCTCTCTCTCTCTCTCTCTCTCTCTCTCTCTCTCTCTCTCTCTCTCTCTCTCTCTCTCTCTGTCCCTTCTTTCTCCTCTATCCCTTCCTCTCTTTTCACCAACTCTGCAGTTTTGTTTATAGTATAGATGAGACAGCATGCTGGGTGACCCTTCCTACAGTAATCTACCACCCTTCACCACAGATTCCCCTACTACTGTTCCCTTTGGTCATTATTTCCCCTTTGCCTCTGGCAGTTAGGAGAAACTATTTGGCTTCTGTTACTCCCGTCTGAAACCTATGCCATAATACCATACTGTCCATCTGCATCTATCAAAGACAGTCACTGAGCACCCGTGTGGCCTGAACACATGCATTCCTCTTATCTCAGTGAAAGAAGATCCATCCTGTGGGACTCCTGGTCTATATAAGGGATTATTCCAACCTTGCTACAGTGCTCTTGTATAGCTATGAGATGGGTTCAGAGCATGAGGGGAAAGCAGTTCAGTGTTATAATCAACAAAACATCCTAATAAATTGTTAGCTGTTGGTTCCCCCAAGTGCCATATGGAGCCAAACTATGTAATGATATTTAGTAAACAATGGCTCAGATAAGTCTGTACCCTTGGAAAAAGATAAAAGATCATTTTTGTTGTGCTAAACGGGCATAACTAACAATCCTCTCACCTTTCATCCAACCTAATTTCATGAGCCCTTTTTACCGTAGATTTCTCTTTTGGGAAAAGACACAGAATTTATAAAAGTTATTTAAGATTTAAATGCTTTAGAGAAAGAGCTCAGGCCACAGGTACCTGTTTTGATTGCCTTTATTCACATCTAATATTGTTAAAGCCAAAAAAGCAGAACACCACAGTTTCCAGCCCAAGTCTCAGACTATATATCTGAATATTGTTTTTCCTGAAAGAAAGTTATAAGATGCAGCTTCGCATTGGCTCTAACTAATCCACTTTGCTGGGCTAAATTGCTCGAGATTTAGCACAGAGCTTTGCTGCAATATTCTAACGGTGAAAAATCAGGTGCAGAGCAAATGAGATTAATGTCTCGGGCAGCACCATATATTTCCTTTGCTTAATGTAGAGCACGCCATATTTCCTCTCTTGGTGTGACTTCAAAGAATTATCATACTTTAGAGTGAAACTAATTGTCAGAAAGAATGGAAGTTCATTTCCACGGGTGAGACAGCTACTCAGGCCCAGAGAGGAAGTAGCTTTTGCTGCTCTAGATTTGCTTTGGCAAGGACTAGAGGCTGGCATGGGGTCATCTGCACTCTGGCTGCTCAGCTGCAAGGGAAGCTCTCTGTCTCTGCCACTCATGAGCTCGGGATCTGCCATTCTCCCCAGCTGAATTTGTGCCAGAGACCAAAGGAATGGAATTCTTAACTTGATTGATTTGATGGTAACAATGATGATGATGATGATGTTGATAGCTAATAATTAAACAAAGGCACAAGATGTTACTCTGGACATATTACACCATCAACAACACCAATATGCATACGGATTACATAGCATTAATGACTTTTTATAAATGAGGCTATAATCTCAAAGATGCTATTTCTCAGAATCTGAAATAAAGCCCATCCTTCTTCCTTCATTCTTTTCCTCTTAGTACCAGGAAGTTACTTTACTTTATATTAGATACATTATTCAAGCATAAGAAATCAGCCAAGCGCAGAACTAGACTATCAAAGCTGGATGTACAATCTTAAAATCATTTATTCATACATAGTCTTTTATTTTGGAGAGTAGGAATTGAAGGCCAGAGAGCTAAACTGACTTGCCCAGAGTCACAGGGCCATTTAGAGAAAATATCCCAACCCAGTATTTAATCAATGTATGCATCACAGATGGCTGCAACCTAATATGCAATGATGCCGTCCCATATTAAATTTATTAACCAAGGTTAGTTAATTATGTAATAAATTATGCAATATCAATATACTAAAGATTGAATTGGCTTCAGATTTTTTTGCGTGTGATTAAAACACCAATCCAGACAGCAAGTAGTCACTGAGTGGCCTCAGTGGCAGTTGGCTGGACCCCATCAGCTCAGACTTTCTCTGTTCCAGGGAACCCATGTCACCATTACCAGAAGCACTGGGTGACACCATAGGCACATCTTCCCTTTCCTACAGGGCATGTGGAAAGTCACTGCCAGGAATGATCAATGTGATTGCACCATCTGCTTATCAAAGATGGATATGCACTTGGCCAAAACACTGGGTTGCAAAGCCCTAACAGGTGGAAGTGACTCTTCGTGTCTGGTGCATGGAAATCCAAAGTTGGTGTGTTGAAGGGAGAGTGGCAGGGAATCATTGCTATGGATTGAATTTTTTAACCATCCAAAACTCATGTCGAAATTTCATTGCCACTGTTACATTATGAAGAGGTAGATCTTGAGGGCTCCAGCCTCATGGGTGGGATTGGTGCTGCTATAAAGGGCTAGTGTGTTCCTTCGTCATCCTCTCTGTGTTCTTCCATTCCTATGCCATGTGAATAGTAGCTTCCCCCTTGCCCTGCCAAAGGATTCAGTGTCCAAGGCAGCTCCTTGGAAGCACTGGGACCTCGCCAGACACCAAACATGTCAGTGTCACCTTGTCCGTGGACTCCCAGCATCCAGAACTGAGATCCAGTACATCTCTCTCCTATAAATTACACAGTCTCAAGTATTCTGTTATAGGGGCAAAAAAAGAGACTGAAGTAGTGATTGCTACTTATATGTGGAAGTTAGACTCAAAACACAAGCCACGCATGGTAATCTATCTGGACATAGGACACACAGAAGACACTCGTCTGTATGATCACTACTTGTTAGGCAAGATCAGGCATTCTTCAAAATGCTTGCTTTCCCTTTTCCTACATGTAAAAAACTGTCTGAATCTGGTGTTTCTCTGTTTCTTTTACCAACTCAAGCACAAATTTTTGTCATTAGTTTCCATAGCTGAGACACTATGAAGCAAATGAAGCTATAAATTTGGGAATCTCATTGGCCTGGCTCCTTCCATGGCCCCTGTGATGGATCCTAGCAACTCCCTCACCTGTCCATGTATATACACTGACTAAGCTGAGCTGAGGTTTTGCCTCTGCACACCCCCTTTTGCCTCTGCTCACATCTCTTTCTCACACTCCCCATCAAGTTGTATGGCTTTGGAGTAACTGTGGACAGCACTGGGATTAGGTGAAAGAAAATGGGATTAGGGAAAATTAAAATTGGATATGCAGTGATAGATTTCTGTGGGTTTCATGAGCTCCCATGTCTAGTTGAGTCATCACCAGCACCTCAGTGCAGCAATGATCAGAGGAAAATATCTATTGCCTTTGCTGTTTGTTCAGAGGTATCTGACTGGAGCTCAGGGTCAGAGTGAACCCTTTGTCATCGGCACCAAAGCTATGTGAGGAATGGAGCAGAAGAGGGATTTGGAAACTCAAGAAATGTGAGCACAGTCCTCTACGACATTTCCTCTACATCCTCATCTCAACTACCTTGACTATTTTATGAAGGAAAAAAAATCATGCAACTGGCCCAATGCAAAATCATACCAATGGCCTTATCAGGAAAAGCAAGGACACTTGACCCATTCCTTGTCCCTAGTCCCACTTCCCAACACCAAGCTCCCACAGCCATTATTGCTTTCAATCTTCTTTTTTATGTTTGGACCCATATCTTCTTTATCAATGCCATAAACACCTGTTAATTGTATTAAGAAAGATGAGCATTTAGCTTACTTATAACACCACACTCTTCATCCACATTTTTATTTTGACTCTTCTATCTGTGGCCATAGGTATCATATTTTTCATTCCATCAACTACAAAAATAATAATGTGGTAATTACTTAGTTTTCCACATTGAGAAAACATTCTATAGACAACCATGGAAGACATAAATGTCACTGCAGCAGAAGATTCAAGATGGCGACGGAATAGGAGCCCCTGAACTAGCTTGTCTCAAAATTGTCTCAGAATCACCTTGGGGGCTCAGAACTAAACAACATTGCACAGCCACAGAAGAACCAAAATCCAAAATCCAGTGACCCGAGTACAAATACACAGACACAGAGTCTACCAGCTACAGATTCCCACAGAAAACTGCAATCCCATGTCAGCAGGATCGGTAAGGAGCCATCTTACCCTGAACCCTACAGCTGGGGCTAATAGCCCCCCGGCGCCACAGACAGACCAGGAGAAAAAACCGGAGCAGAATTCGGTGAGTGGTGTGGCCATCACAGCAGCAGATCTTGAATACCATTCAAAGGCTGCCCTAGCATGGGCTTCAGCCACAGCCGCGCACCTCCCCCCACCACGCTATGGAGGCCCACACAGGCCAAGACCCAGGTGGCCCCCTGCACCTGCCTAGGTCAGCCGCACCATCCTGTGCGACCCAGGCAGCCAGCCGCACCATCTCGTGCGACCCAGGCGGCCAGCCTTGCCATCCTGCGCAATCAGGGTGCCCCCCACGCCACGCCTAGGCTAGCCACGCCATCCCATGTGACCGGGGGGGGGGTCATGCCGCTGTCCCATGAGACCCAGGCAGCCAGCTGCACCATCCTGCGTGACCAGGGTGGCCGCCCTGCACCACACCTAGGCCATCCACGCCATCCCTCATGACCAGGGTGCCCCCCCACGCCCTGCCTAGGCCATCCACGCCATCCCAGGCGGCCAGCTGCACCATCCCGCGCAACCCAGGCGGCCAGCCGTGCCATCCCCATCCCGTGAGACCCAGGCGGCCAGCCGCGCCATCCCACACGACCAAGGCGTCCAGCCGCGCCCTGCCTAGGCCAGCCGCGCCATCCCTTGCGACCTGGACACCACCCCCACGCCCCGCCTAGGCCAGCCGCAATGCCCCGCGACCAGGTAGCCCATCTTCTGCACCCCGCCTAGGCCAGCCGTGCCGCCCCGGGCAACCCAGGTGGCCCTCTGTGCCCAGCCCCGGATTCCAATGCCGCCACCCGAGACCTGGGTGGCCCTCCAACCCCACCTCGGACTCCCACGCCTTCCAGCACTGCTACCCAAGACCCAGAGCCTGCAACTCTCTCACCTGCACAGGAGACCCTGTTACACACTTCAGAGCCGGGATACCCTCGACGCTGCCACCCGATACCTGCACCACCCTCCATGACACCTCAGAGCCAGGCATGCACCAGTGCCACCACCTGAGTTCCAGGAGCCCGCGCACCTCACAAGGGCCTGCATGCGATCCTCAGCAATGTGCCTCAGTGTCTGTGCACCCTCAGGCACTGCCACCCGATACCCAGAGTTCGCACATACCTCGGGCCCACGTGAGATACTCAGTGCAGCGCATCAGAGTCCAGGCAACCTCCGGTGATGCCTCCCAAGACCCAGAGAACATGTGTACCACTTGAGGCCTGGGCAACCCTCGGCACCCACACCTTGGAGACTGGGCATCTTCCAGCACCCTCATCTGCACCTCAGAGCCCACATCCAACACCACGCCACAAAGTGTGCCTCGCGTGCCAACACCTGAGCTCCAGAACCTGCGTGACCCACACACACATACCCCGGTCAACCAGATGGGAGGGAACCACAGTCTGCAGCGTACTGACCCAATTGGGTCTACAGGGACCATCAAGAGGTCTTATATATAAAAAGGAAGATGATGCAGTGGCAACAGAAACACAAAATTGAAAACACCGAAAATATGAGAATGAGGAACAGTGAAGAAACAAGAAACACAATGCATCAAGTGAGATTACTGATACTGACCTACAGGAAATGCAAGACAGAGAATTCAGAATTTTGATCTTCAGAATGATAAAGGCCTCAAAGAAAGCATAGAGGAGATGAAGGGGTGAGTTGAGGCTCTAAGAAAGAATCAGAAAGAAACACTGAACGAAATGAAAGAATCAATAACGAATTAAAGAATGCAATAGAAACCAACTCTAGTAGGCTCAACCACATGGAAAACAGGGTATCACTCCTGGAAGACAGTTCATTCAAAACTGAAAACGCAGTCAACGATATACAGAAGATATTACAACAACACATCCTGGCCATCCAAGAAATAAATGACAATATAAGATGTCCTAATCTAAGGATAAAAGGCATCGAAGAAGGATTAGAAACACAGACCAAGAGTATAACAAACCTCTTCAAAGAAATAATTTCAGAGAATTTCCCGAACATAGAAAAGGACTTGGACATTCACATACAGGAGACATATAGAACACCATTAAGACAGGACCAAAGAAGGATCACACCACATCACATAATAATTACAATGTCTAACATAGAGGCCAAAGAAAGAATCCTAAAAGCAGCAAGAGCAAAAGAAAGGGTGACATACAGGGGCAAAACAATAAAAATCTTCCCCAACTTCTCAACCAAAGTCAGGAATGCCAGGAGGGATTGGTATGAAGTACTCCAGACCCTGGAAGAAAACAACTTCCAACGAAGACTGATATATCCACCAAAGCTATCATTTAAAATGATCTACAGAATCAATGCAATCCCTATCAAAATAATAAGATCATTTTTCACAGATCTAGGAAAATCAGTCATTAATTTTATATGGAGAAACAAAAGACCCAGAATAGCCAAAGCAATTCTCAGCAACAAGAACCATGCAGGAGGCATAACAATTCCTGACTTCAAATTGTACTACAGAGCTATAGTAATAAAATCAGCATGGCATTGGCACAAAAATAGACACATAGACCAGTGGAACAGAATAGAAGATACAGAAACAAGTCCACAAACTTATAGTCAATTGATTTTCAACAAAGGTGCTAAACACATACGTTGGAGAAAGGACAGTCTATTCAACAAATGTTGCTGGGAAAACTGATTATCTACCTGTAGAAAAATGGAACTAAATCCTTACCTTCACCCTGCACAGGAGTCAACTCAAGATGGATTAAAGATCTGGAAGTTAGACCAGAGTCTGTGAAATTATTAGAAGAAGGCATAGGTTCAACACTCCAACATATAGGCACAGGTAGAAACTTCCTCAATAAGACCTCCAAAGCACAGGAAATTAAAACAAGAATTAATAAGTGGGATAGCATTAAACTACAAAGCTTCTGCTCATCAAAGGAAACCACCAAGAGCCTAAAGAGAAAGCCTAAGGAATGGGAGAAGATCTTTGCAAGCTATCCCTCTGACAGAGGTCTAATATCTAGGATATACAAAGAACTTAAAAGGCTCTACACTAAGAAAACAAATAATCCGATCAAGAAGTGGGCAACTGAAATGAACAGACACTTCATTAAGAAGAGATACAAATGGCCAATAGATAAATGAAAAAATGTTCAACATCGTTAGCAATTAGGGAGATGCAAATCAAAACTACTCTAAGATTTCATCTAACCCCAATTACAATGGCAATCATTAAGAAGTCAAACAACAACAAATGTTGGCAAGGATGTGGGGAATTTGGGACTTTTCTACACTGTTGGTGGGATTGCAAACTAGTTCAACCACTATGGAGATCAGTGTGGAGATTCCTCAGAAAACTGGGAATGGATCCACCATATGATCTGGCTATACCACTACTGGGTATCATACCAAAGGGATTGAAACCAGAAAACTACAGTAATATATGCATACCCATGTTCATGGCAGCACAATTCACAGTGACCAAATTATGGAATCAACCTAGGTGTCCATCAACAGATGAGTGGATTACAAAATTGTGGGAAATACCATGGAATTCTACTCAGCAATGAAGAAGAACAAAATAACATCATTTGGAAGAAACTGGAAGGATCTTGAGAACATTATGTTAAGCGAGATCAGTCAATCACTAAAAAAAGAAGGGACATAGGTTTTCATTAATATGTGCAACCTAGGGAGTAGTGGGGACACACAAGGGACTCCGGTTGATAATGGAGAACCCTCAGTGGGGCAAGGGAAGGGGACGGGCAGGAAAGAAGCAAATCAGTGGAATTACTATCATAAACAATATGTACATGTGAAAATATACCAACATCATTCTCAGTACTTCACATGGGTTGGGGGATGTGGGGGGACACTAAGAGCTGTGTGCATGTATGTTAAAATCAAATAGATATTCATTGTGATATGAGACTCCAATGCACCCATAAAATCATGTTAAAAAATAAATTAATTAAAAAAATGTCACTGCAGAACAGAATGGAAGTGGTGCCATCTTTGTCAAAATAAAAGTCTGTAGACACATAGCTGACAGAAGATGGATTGTAGAACAGGAAATAAAAGAGGAAGGAAGGCTGATCTTTATGGTTGGTGTAGCTGATGCAAGACTGTGTCTTAAAAACATAGCAGGGAGAGAATAAGATGAATCAGATTTCATACTGATATTATTTCTGTGGCTATAATATAAGTGTGTTTGTGTGTGTGTGTGTGTGTGTGTGTGTGTGTGTGTGTTTTAGTCTGTGTTGTGTTGCTAAAACAATATACCTGAGGCTGGGCTCTTGATTTGACTTAGGATTATAGTGGCTGAAAGGTCCAAGTATCATGGAGCCATTGGTTGGGCAAAGGGCATGCATCACAGTGTGGTACAGGAGCTAAAAGGTTCCCACACTGTGCAGAAGAGAACAAGCACCTGGGGTGGTCTTGCTTTATAACAACCCACTCTTGCAAGAACTAATGCACTCCTGTGTGAGTCTAGGGCTTTTCAAGACAAACACTAATGCACTCAGAAGGCCAGAGCCCTTGGGACTAAAAGCCTTCCACTAAGCCCCACCTCTTAAAGGCTCCCCCACTGACATCACTACAACAGAAACTCAGCTCCCAGCACATGAACTCCTGGAGGAAAATGAAGGCCAACCACAGCAATGAGCGCACCCCCATTCCTTACAAATATCTCTTCACTTTATTCCATCTCAAGACAATTCGAGATTGCTAACACTTGGTTCATCTAAATAAAGTCATCTATTCATGTTTTAACATTATTGTTGTCTTAGTCTATAAGCTAGTAAAAGTTGGCATTCTCAGCTTAAAAAACAGCATTACAGAAAGTCATTTGCAACCAAAGTTTTTCAGTGGATGGACTTAAATTTTGATAATGACACCAACACATCATCAATCCGATTTTACTGTGAAGACCGTGCCTTCCTCAATCACAGAATGGCAAATCCAGGGCGGCTCCAGAGCCACAGAGGCCTGCTCCCCAGTGCCACAGCTGGGAGAGTCTATTAGGAGACCCTGGGAGAGGATAAGCCCCTGTGTTAATCATTTTACTTGAGCTTAAAACATACACAAGGTGGGACGTGACCCCAAAGTCTCCACCTTCCTCTCCAGTAATGATCACACTCACTATCACTATTTTAAACATTCCACTGTTAAAGAACAGAGAATGTTGTAAATTGCTGATATTTTGACTGTTCGAAACAGAACATGGAATGATTTTTAAAAGTGGTTTTATGAGGGGGAATTAAATATGGCGGGATAGAGGGAGACAGCGTACTTCAGGCACTCTGAGATTCAGAACTCAATCAGCGGGTAGACTGCTTCTTGACAAGGAAAGAAAAGAAGCCAAAACTCAACAAAACAGTGGCAATCAAAATGCAGTGGAATAGGAGACAGCAGAGGCAGCAGAGGACTGTAAAGAGCTCCATGCATCTCACCTGGTGAGCTGAGAGCAGAGGCAGTGGCGCCATCTTGGAGGCCACTCCGGCACTGCAGCTCCCAGAGACCTCCAGCAAAGAAGCAGCAGATCCCTGTGAAGCCAGCGACTACAGACCATCATCAAAAGCAGTCAACTCCGGACCATGATAAAGCTCAAGTGGACCAGACCCACACCTACGATGGAGACGGCTACAAGAAACAGGCTGTGTGTGTTGCTTCTTCCACAGCAAGAGTGAGGAAGAGAGACAAAGATGATGTAGCCCTGCCCAAGAGCAGCCCAGCATGGAGGTCACAGGAAGATGAGCCATGGCCCGCCTGGAGGATATGGGCAGTTGATGGAGAAAACCTCAGATAAGTAAGGAAGGCGACATAACTGAGGAAGATGGGAAGGGAGAAGAGAGAAACACCCTAATGCACTGGACGTACATTCACAAATATATCAAAGTCAACCACTATGCTGAGGAGGGAGGGGCTCTTACATTCAAATATGTGAGGATTAACAGGGTCACATAGATATCTTCTTTGTTTTTAGTTTATGCATAATAAGTGTATATATTTATGGAACATGGTGTGATAATTCAATACATGTATACAGTGTTTAATGCAGAAAAGATATTTTTTAAAAAGAAGAGCTGGAGACAAAAGCTAGTTGAGGCAAAAAAAAATATTTCCCTTATGAACATGAAGGAAAATTCCATGAGGTCAAAGGAGATTTTAAAAATACATTTGTACGTAGGCAGACTGAGAAATGCTAAATTTTCCTCCGCATTAACACAAGCTATTTATTGCATTTTACAATGGCATAAACTTGAATAAGCTTATTGCTGCAATAATATTGCCCATGCATAATTGATGCATGCTATTTCCACTTCACAACGCAAAACACACTCACTGACACTAACTTAGAACATGCCACTCTCCCAGCTCATGTTTCTCTGAATCTCCCTATGCCACATGCTTCCCTATTACTTAATAATTTTAACATCTAAACTACTGTGTTCTAAGCTTTCATTCTCAGCAGAAAAGTAGAACTAGAGTTTGTAAGCTTAAAAGCAACACAAACTTCCACCAATAAAATGTACTCTCTGTGCTCAAGAGACTGAGAAATGTTATTTCTTCCTTCAAGGACAGTCAAAAGATCTGCTAAGCCAATCAGCAGAATCTTATGTATTAAAAGGTGAAAGGATATTTCAATTCTTTAAAGGAGAAATAATCTGCATTCTACAATGAAATACACCTGCTTTCAGGTAAATATCCACCCCAACTTTCCACCCTCATTGTTCCAGGGCACAGAGGATAGCAGCAAGGAAAATGTTCCTGTATATTGGACCACATTTGCTTCTATTAACAAAAATGAGACTCATTTGGGCACTTTCAAATTTCATTTCTGAGAGTACAGTGATTGTTTCTATGAGGACTGTGACAAACGAGTATAATGTTTTGGGAAATTACCGACTCAAAGTACGGGATTCAATCACACCTCCTTACAGTTTCTCAGTAAGTTGTCAAGGGTTGTTTTCTGTCCAACCAATAACAGAACAGGAGAGAAGTCTGTTTTGTGACACACTATTGGGTAACATTTATTTTTGCATTCAGTCATTTAGAAAACTGTTATTCACTGGTTCCAAAAGGCAAGTATTGGGCTGAATCCTTTTGAGCATGCAAAGTTACACCAGGCTACTCTTAAGGAGATTTTGGACAAATAGGGCAATTAGGGCATCGATCAAAAACTGCTAGAAAACCAGAAACTGATCACGTGGTGTGGCGCGGGAAACAGAAGGCTCCTATTGAACTGCAGTGACGGTAATAACAAAAGTAACCATAACACAAGAGGAATCTATGCTGTTGTCATTAAACTACCAAGACACATACAAATTTTACTGGGAGAAAAGGGTAAGGAAAAATTATTTCAGGGTAGGAGTAATGGAAGACTTTGGGCAGAGCATCATGTGAACTGAACTTTGAAAGACAGGGTGATTTTTGAGATAATGATTGAATTGGGAGTTTTAGCAAAATGATGAGTCTCTGAGTAGATTGCAGAGATGGAAAAGTGGGTGTCATGTGGAAGAAGCACTGAATAACTCCACAGGATACAGCAAAGGACTTAAACATCAGCACTGGACAGACATTTCCTGGCAAACGCTGGGCAAACGTGCTTGACTTACTGTGTGTAGGTAATAGGGAGCCATTGAGAGTTCTGGTGGCCACTGGGTTGAGCTGCCTAGGTCCCCTTTAATGGAAAATATGATAAGAGAGCTGTCTCCAGAGCCCCTGCTGTGAAAACCTTGAGGATTACACAGCTGGGGGCCACTCCAGCACAGCTCTGTGCAATGATCCAGGGTGCAGGTGGAAAGATCTAGTCATCTGCATTATTAGCCTGTTTTCCATTACCATAACTAAACCCCTGAGGCTGGGGATTTTGTAAAGGAAGCAAGTCTATGTAGATGACAGCTCTGGGATCTCAAGACCATTGTGTCTCCCACTGGAAGGATGCCAGGAGAGTGTGAGAGGGAGAGCACATGTCAGGAAAGGAAGCCAGAGGGGAGGGGCTCTATCATAACAACTCACTCTCAGAATTAACTTAGGGTCTATGAGAGCCACCTAACCCCTCCCGACCATGACCCTTCATGACCTGACCAGCTCTCACTAGGCTCCACCTCCTGAAGGTCCCATGCCACAGTGGGGACCTAGGATCCACCACCTGAGCCCTTGGGGAACAAACCACACCTGAGCCATAGCAGCAGCTCAGCTATGGGAAGACACCTGGTAAGGGACACTCTTGATCCAGTGCTCCCCATGGGTCAGCCACAGGTGTGGCTGAGCCTCCACTACATCATTCTCCCTGCACCTCTCCTGCCATAGATGCTAATCCTAAAAGGAGGTACTCATCAGTATCCCGCCCACTAAACTCCAGTGCAGAGTCAGCTTCCCAGAGAGCCTACCTGGCCACAAATATTCAAAACCAGGGGAAAATATGACATCAGCTTTTATAAATGAATGTTAAAAGTAGCAATAATGAGGGGGAAACTGAGGATCCTGAGTGCAGAGGATGGTTCTGAGATTTTATAAGTTTGGCAAGAGGTAATGAAGAGCCGCACAAGGAAACATGCAAAACCTGAATCAAGAGGGAGGGAAATGGCAAAGGGAACCTCACAGCTTTGCAACTGATCAGATGTTTGGAGGAAACAGGAAAGAATTAGGCAGGGTTGAAATCTGAATGATTAGAATGATACTGTCACTAGAAAACAGGGATAGAACAGAGCAGAGAGAAGGTGATGAGCTCAAGTTTAGTGAATCTGATACTACACAGCTGGAAGACATGACAGCCAGATGTTCATTAGTCAGTGGAGTTAAGAGGCTGAAGGGAACAAGAACGAGACAAAAAATAGGTTACTGTCAAGGATGATATCTGCTTGTGCAGACACCAGCGTACTGTGTGTAAGAGAGAGAGAAGAGCAATTCTTTAAAGATTCTTACATTTAGGAAGCAGGAGGGGGAAGGGTGGCCAGAAACAGACAATACCTGGTAGAAAATCAACCACAAGGAAAAGGACAAAGGAAACACAAGGTCCTTGAAGCCGAGAGGGAAATTACATATCACAGAAGTGTGAGGAGGCTGCCCACAGGTTCTTCAGTGAGCTGATGGTCTAGGAAGGACACAGTTCCTGGAGAAGGTGGCTCCCGCAGGACATCCATGTGCAGGTTGGGAAGTGTCACCATAGCAAGGGTCAGGGACTGCTGAGGGAAGGGTAAGTGCAGAAAATGCAGATTGGCAGAAGGCTTGGGAAGATAACTTTTTTGTGGAAGGAGGTAGAGACTTTAATTCTTCAAATCGTCCCTCTGCATGGGAATCGCACAAAACTGCAGTGAGAAGAAAGAATAAACTCCCAGGTTCTCAGACTGCCTGCACCCCATGTTTAAAAGGGAGCCACCTTCCCTTCCATTCAAGGCAGAGAGCAGGAGCCCAACAGCCCCTGCATGCTGGAGGTGTGGCTGGGTCAGAAGAAGAAAGGAACTCTGCAGAGAGGGCATTGGGAATCCTTCAAAGGAGAAGTGTGGAGCAGATGAAGAGTGCAAAAGAAATGAGCAAGAAGATTTTGGAGATGCTGCAATGGCCTGCAATGTGAAGACAGTATTCCCAGAGAGAGGCTGACCAGGCTTAGAACACCTTTATAGTGACTTGTATCTGATCGGACTCTAAGCAGAGATCAGATGCCTCTGAAACTCAGATTTTACAATGTCATGCCTGAAAATGAGTAGGCAGAAGTGACAGGCTTCATGGAGAGGGAGAGATTGACAATCAGGAACAAGAGCAAGACCTGGGAGAAATGGAAGTGAAGAGACCACAGTGGAGGATTTGACCTTCTAGAGGCAGAGAGACTCTTCTGAAAAGAAAGAGAATTGAATAGCCACAAACACGGTAGGAAAAAATAGCTTCTTACATTTTCCTTATATGTGGTAAAGATGAACAGCATTGCATAAACAGTCTTGTAACCAGGATGTGGAGACACTGTGGCAGAGGAACTGCACATGAGGGGAACTGAAAAAGAGAGAAAGGATATAGAGTGGAAAGGCTGTGGGCTTTGGGGTGACTTAGCCAAAGGCATGTGAAGAAAATGAGGGCCAAGTTTACCAGCTCGGTGTTAGAGAAAGCTAATGAAGCATTGGTTAATCCGTGGACAACTGTTCCAGTCAACATTCTTGCAGTTATAATCTAAAAGACTGACCATGCAACTTAGAGGAAAGAAGATTTTTTTTTATAGTTTCAGATTCAGTCCACAGGGCATGGTGGCAGGAAGGGAGACAGGGAGAGCACATGGTCTATGTTCATCACATTGTGGAAGCTGGAAGCAAGAGAGAGAGCAGGGGGAGGAGGAGCCATTTATATAATCCCCAAGGCCACACCTCCAGGGACCCACCCCCTCCAGCCACCACCCAGATAAATCCATTACAATTGATTTATCCACTGCTGGGATTACAACCCTCAAGACTCAATTATATCAACTCCAAACACCAATGTATGGGCTCTTCACGGGGCTGTTCTATATCTGCCCTTAACAACTCAGAGATTCTTTGGTGCTTCTCTTTATAGGCTTATTAATTCATGGTTCTCAAACCAGGCTGACTCTCCCCTCCCTGATAATAAGTCAGAGTTGCCTAATTTGGATCTAAGCAACTGTGTGTGTGTGTGTGTGTGTGTGTGTGTGTGTGTGTGTGTATGATGGTACTAGGGATGGAATTCTGGGGCTTTCTACCTCTGAGCCCCCAGCCCTTATTTATTTTTTTTTTATTTTGAAACAGTGTCTCAGTAACTTGCCCAGGCTGACCTCGACTTTGGGATCCTCCCATCTCAGCCTCCCAAGTACTGGGATTACAGATGTGTTCTCCATACCCAACTCTAAGCAACAGTATTTTTTTTTTTTTGTGGTACTGGGGATTGAACCCAGGGGCATTCTACCTCCGCGCTACACCTCCGGCCCTATTTTTTTATACTTTATTTTGAAACCAGGTCTCACAAAGTTGCAGAGGGCCTCACTAGGTAGAGAGAGAGACAGAGAGAGAGAGCGAGAGAGAGCTGAGGCTGGCCGAGAACCCAGATCCTCCAGTCTCCGCCTCCCAAAGTACTGGTATTACAAGCGTGCGCCACCACGCCTGGCTCCTAAGCAACGGTATTTTAAAAAATTCCTTTAGTCCTCTGGTGCCTTCACCATCAAACACACACACACACACACACACACACACACACACACACACACACAGGAGAGACTGAGAGATACAAAGGGTTTGTATTTATGGGGCATTTTATGTAATATTATAAATAACAATTTAGATATTAAATAATAATATGAAAAAAGAATATATTATTCAGTAATTATACCAAAAAAATCAATTTTTCTATATGATAATATAAGGAAATAAACAAACATTTGCAAACCTTCTCAGTTTTTTAATATGCTAGATCTTAATTTCTTAAAAAAGTTCTAATTTTAGTTATGCGAAGAACTTCTATAGCCTTTTTCACAATGGCTGCACTGATTTACATTTCCATCAACAGTGTTCAAGGGTTCTCTTTTCCTCACATTCCACATCAACCTTTATCTTTTGTCTTTTTTACAGTAGTCATTCTATCAGGTGTGTGGTGATACCCTATTTTGGATTAATTTGCATTTCCCTAATGATTAGTGATGCTGAACACTTTTTATGGACATTTTGACCATGTTATGGAGTTGCTCATGTTCCTTCCATATTTGGGATAATAACCCTTTATCAGATATATGACTTGAAAATATTTCTCAGGTGGCTTCATCGGCTGTGACTCATAGGCTTGCACCTTGGAAACATCATTATTATCGAGCATACACATGTATACATGCAGAGTCAGCAACATAATTAAATTAAAAAATCCACTGTTAACACGGACATGCTTTTAACCATCTCTCTCAATTAAATGGTTCTTGCTGATTCCCTGGCACACTGTCAGAGTGTACTGTTCAGTTTCTTCTGTTTTGTTTTGTTTGATTTGGTACTGAGAATTGAAACCAGGGGCATTCTACCTCTGAGCTACAGCCCCAGCCCTTTTATATTTTGAAATGGTCTTGTTAAGTTGCTGAAGCTGTCCTTGAACCAGAGTAGTTCTTGGCCAGTCATCTGTCTTTCAACATGATGTTAAGAATAATCCACAGTCTTTGAAGTTTATAATTTCTATTAAGTAGTGTTCAACTTTATGAATGTATCATGATTTTCATATCCATTTTCAGATGGATAGACATTTAGGCTGTTTCTAGTTTGGGACTCCCATGAACACTCATGGACAAGAATTTTTGTGAATAGACATTCTCTACTTGGTCATGATACATTAACCTTTTACATTTTGTTGTGTTTGAATCACTATTTTCCCAAGTTTTCATTGCACATGGGTTATGAGATATGTTGACCAGTAATTTTCTTATTTTTTTTTTAGGTTTTCCTGTTCAGGGATCTTCTGATTACATACAATAAGATATGAAGTCTTCCATCTTCCACTATTTAAAAAAAAGCATTCATACGTTTGAAATTTTTCTTTTTCTTTTTTTTTTTTGCGGTACTGGGGATTGAACCCAGGGGCGTTCTACCTCCACGCTACACCACCTGCCCTATTTTTTATACTTTATTTTGAAACCGGGTCTCACGAAGTTACAGAGGGCCTCACTAAGAAGAGAGAGAGAGAGAGAGAGAGAGAGAGAGACAGGAAGAGACAGGGAGAGAGAGAGCGAGAGAGCTGAGGCTGGCCGCGATCCCGGATCCTCCAGTCTCTGTCTCCCAAAGTACTGGGATTACAAGCGTGCGCCACCACGCCCGGCTTGAAATTTTTCTTTCTTACATGTTTTATGACTCTTACCCATAGCATCACCAGAGCTGGAGTCTTTTCTTTCTTACAATAGGGTCTTTGACTATGAAACCAATTACTTTTGGAACTCTACAGAGATATTTATATATCCTATATTGTTTTTATTAATTTTTATATGGTCTTTTCAAATAAATTACTATGGTGTCGATTGCCAGGTTATTTTCATTATGTTGTTCTTTATGGTTCTTTGTGATCCTTTTCTGTCTTAAGATGAAGTCTACCCTTTCATTTCTGGTTTTGATCATTTGCATCCTATCGTGTTTTCCTATCATGTTTTCCATATTTTTTAGGGGATATGAATTTATTTATACTCTCACAGAATCAACCGCAACTTTATTAATATTCTTTTTAACATGGTTTTATTGGTGCATTGTAGTCTCACATCACAATGAATATCTATTTGATGTTAACATACATGCACACAGCTCTTAGTGTCCCCCCCACATCCCCCAACCCATGTGAAGTACCGAGAATGATGTTGGTATATTCTCACATGTACACATTGTTTATGATAGTAATTCCATTGATTCACTTCTTTCTTGCCATTCCCCTACCCTTGTACCACTTCCCTTGCCCCACTGAGGGTTCTCCATTATCAACCAGAGTCCCTTGTGTGTCCCCACTACTCCCTAGGTTGCACATATTACTGAAAACATATGTCACTTCTTTTTTTGTGATTGGCTGATCTCGCTTAACATAATGTTCTCCAGATCCATTTTATACTGTTTTTGTTTTGTATTTCACTTATTTATGCTCTTATTTCTATATCCTGTTTTTATACCTCTGATTTTTTCTTTCATCCCTAGCTTCTTCAAGTAAAATATTTTACATTCTTTTAAAAAGTCTGTCACCTTTTCTAATAAACATTTTAAGATGCACATTTCCTTAAGCACTGTATTAGCTGCGTTTCACAACCTCCGCATGCTATATTTTGATATCAGTTGGTTGAAAATATTGTCTAATTTCTTTTGTGTGTTTTTTCCTTTGGTAAATGAGTTTTTTGGAAGCTTGCTACTCTCAACTATTTGAATATTTTGTATCATATTCTTACAGATTTGTAATGATTTCTTTAAAACTAGGAAATACATTTCCATCTTGTAATTTATTAAAACTCATTTTTTGTTCCACATTTTTACATCCTCATGTCTCTTTAATTCTGGTCATTGTGTCATGCCTAGACACTACAAATATCTTCTCAAAATTTCTAAACTCCTCTTCTCCTTCTTGAAGATCATCTTCTGTGTTTCCTGAACAATCTAATGACAAACTTTACCCTATCACTTCTATTTTTTAAACTGTTAGTTCCTCTCCATTATTGACTGAGGATAAAAATCAAATAACTACAAACCTACCAGGTCCTGTGCAATCTCACTCTCTCTTGCCCAAATTTCTGACCTCATGTTTGTTGGTGTGTTGTTGTTGTTTGTTTGTTTTTATAAGCTTCTAAGAGTTCTATTTAAAGAGTTAGACATGCCTTCAATTATCTTGAGAAATAGTTCTTACATACTTTGTACATTCTCTTCCTCTTTATAGGAAGGTAAAAAATGCATGATTACCTTCTACAAATTCATTCAGATTTCAACCATTCTACAAGTACAGTGAGTAAGGCTGCACCACGGGCATCTCTCGCAGGGTAGGCATGTCTCTGTCATAGCACTGGTATGATAACCACAGTTTATTGTGGTTTATCTTCCAAACTAGGACAATTTTCACAGACTGCATCTCTAATTTCTCTTAGCAGATAGCATAGGCCTGGTCCATTCCCTAACTCATTGTTAGTGAAAGGGAAAATTGGTGTAGAAGACAGGGTTAACAAACATACAGGTCATCCAACAATTAGCTTTTCTTGATTCATAAGACAGAACTGTTTTCAAATTATGTGCCCTGTTATGTCATCTTCATTTCTCTTTATATTGGAATTTTCTGTGAGGTGGTGTGTACATTTCCTCCAAGATTCTCCATCTGCTCATAGTTTATTGGCAAAACAAAACCTGTGCTCGTGTTTTACTTTATCAGACCATACCCAGTGGAACCAGACATACTGAGGAATATCCCTTAGCTGTTCCATCTGAGAGAATGTAATTTGTTGGTGTTAATTACTCCCTATCTACCTTCTTTTCTAGCTTAAGTGATCCTTTAAATTACATCTTTCCACTAAGGCATTAATCTTCTGTTGGGTTTTATTTTAATGTTTTCTCCATGCATGAACTGCAGAGTGTTTAGAGCTAGGAGGGAGCTGAGAAATATTTTCACATAGTGCTTCTCAAATATCAAAGTATAAACCTTGTTGGCATGTGGCTGTATGCCAGGATGGTAGTGGAGAGGGGGTCTAAAAAGCTACAAGAATAATCTCGGAGAAACACAAGGTTTGAAGGGGGGAGGAATCAGGTCTTTTAGCTTAGAACTAGTTTGAAGAATTACCTTATATCTGAAAAAGGAAATGCATATATGACAAACTGGAAAGCAAAATTCACAGTAGTAGTTAGATTAATCAAGACATCTCAAAGATATCTGAGTATATGTTGGATGACTTAGTAGTTCTGCCTTCCATCAGATATCCATTTTCCTATGGCCTTAGGTATTGGAATAAAAGAGTATGAGAAAAAGTGGTCTTTTTCTTTCTTTTGAAGAGATAAAGCATGCTCACCGGAGCGTGAATTCCCTGGGATCTCTCAGTACTTTTGTGACTCCGTGTCCAATCCTTTATCCTCTCCTTTCTGCCCCTTTGTGGTCTGGTAGGTTTTCTTTAATTATCATGATAAAGAGTGTACTCTGGAAAATGTTCCTTTGCTCCCAGGCTCCAGTCCTGTACCCCATGAGTTGCAGGGGCATGCTGGCAGTGACACAACTTTCCTATGTCAGAGTGGAGACAATTTAGGCACAGGGAAATTTAAAATTTTGGAACAAATTAAAATGTTAATGTGGAACTCATATCTACACCACCCATTTATTCTAAATTCCATACCTTTGCCAGAATGCTTCCTAATCTCAATGAAAATCTGTCTATCTAAAAAGTAACATGTTCATTACTAGCAAGCTCTGTGTTTATACTGTGAGTCACAGGGATGCACTTCTAGTTAGAGTTCCCACAGGTTCAGAACTGAATGAAGCACAGAGATGACCCTCCTACCGCAGCCCCAGCAGCTCCATTCACAGGGAACAAGCAGCAGGTGACCTAGAATCCATACACTACACCCCCAGGCACCAGGTGAATATTATTAAGGGTATCTGAGCTTCTTCTTTATTTTCTTTTTGGACCATGGGAAAACCATTTAATGTCTTTTCCCTAAATGACTTCTCTCTAATCCACTGGTATGTGATATGTGATAAACACAAAGTCACTGGGGACTTCTGAGATGGCAGGTGTTTAAAATAAGTGTGATTAAATTGAAATTTTAAAAATCTGTAGACCACTTTTGAGTTAATTCTTTAAAAATGTCCATTCTTATATAGCTACAGACATTTTTATTAAAATAAGAAATTCTTTAAATTATAGTTAACTTGCAATTATGAATCCATTTATTTTTCTCAATATTGCAAAATGCAATAGCCTCTACTGAACACATGCTAATAGGTAAACTTAAAATTGTAATGGTAATCTTCTTAACAAACCCAGGTTTCAAGTTACCTGACAGTTATATTCTTGAAAACAATGATAGTATGATCATGCCTACCAAGCAATCTCGAATCTGCTAGAAGCTGTGAGAACATCATAAACACAATGAACACTTGACTTGATTTGCATGATTTTAAAAGTCCAGCATACTCCCCAATTTCTCTCTAGCTTCCAGGTATGAGTGAGAATGGTGGAAGGGATTTGGGGAGGGAGGTGGAGAGGTGAAATGGCAGATTTGATGATTCAAATAGATTAAATAATCCTATGTTCATAAATGAAGTTATCGATACCAATGTTAATATTATGTATGGGCTGTGGGAGGGAGCGGGGTGGGACCCCGAGGGAAGCACACAAATGCTGTGTACATGTATGTCTGTAACACTCTAGACCTCACTATGATATGTAATTACATGCACCAGCCAAAAAATCCAGCATGTGCTTGGAACAGAATTTGCTGGGGTCGACTTAAGTGTGAAGTTCCTTCCAAGAGATGGGCTGCTGCCAGGGTGACTCTCAGAGCCTTCTGTGGGAGAGGGGACCTGGGAGAAGCCACCAGGACAAGTACACATGCTCTGTTTTAGTACTCCTGAGAGGGGCAAGCACTGTGTGCCATTTATTTCTCCAATTAGATCTGTATAGGTCTGCCATTCAATTGGGCCTTTACCTCCTGAACTGTAGAGAGCTTGGCTTTCTGAATTAAAGGGGTCACTGTCCCCAGGGATCCCAGGGATCCCAGGGATCCTCACTCTGGGATTAGCTCTACCCACACCAGTCCCCCTTCAAGACTCTATCTCTTCCCATGGAACCAGCTTTAATACAAGTTGTGTTCATCATGGCAGTGAAAAGCTGATGGTCTTCAGTGGCTCCCTCAAACTCAGGCATAGAGGGAAAACTTGCCACAAGTGTTGGACTTGCTTCAGCACCAGATTAACAATCAAGGGAAGAGGTCTAGGTTTAAACACTTTCATTTCAATAAAATTAAATATTAAGTGACTTGCTGCTAGCTGATAAATGATTAATAAATTTCCCTTTTCATGGTGTTTTTTTTAAATACACCCAAAAATCTCTACTTGCACCTCTAAAGTAAGTTATTTTCAAATAAAAGGGTTGGTGATCATTATTTTGCAAGCCCAGATGCCTCCTAACACAACCAGATGGTCAAATTCCCAAAGTCCTCCTGATTCATAAAGAACTTGCAGAGGATTAGGGAAATGTAGCCTCCCTCCCGGGCCTCCTGCAAACATGGGGTGTCATTCCCATCAAAGGGGGCACACGCTGAATCCACAGCCTTCTGCTGTCCAGCCACCAGCCCTAAACTGTCCCCTGGTGATCCTTCCTGGCCTCTCGCTGCCTGTATATAGGGCTGCCTATGGGCTCTGGTTCTGAGACCCAGCTTAAAGTTCTTCTCCTCTCAATATGTAGCTTGGATCACTCCAAGTACAGAATAATTTGTGATGAAGGAGTGACAGAATTTGATTAATCATAAAGTTTAAAAACAATCCTCTAGGCTTTAGGCAAGGTGCTGTCATTATCCCCGTGTCACAGGTAGGGAAACCGAGGCTTAGAAAAGCAAAGTCCCTTGTCAGAGGTCAACGGTGAGAAAGCCTCAGGCAGGATTTGAGGAATCGGGACTCTGGCCCAAGTCTGTAGCATGGCACTAACGGTGTCCCTCTGAGTTTTAGCCTCTTTGCAGAAAGTGATAGAACAAAGCCACAGGACAAAAGTGAAGATTAAATCAAACCTTGGTATTCTGAAATCCTAAGTGCTTTGAAACTCCAGGCCTTCTTGCTAACTGTGACATGATGGAAGGGGATCCATGGCTCAAAGATTGATCAGTTTTCATGGCACTTAAGACCACTAACACAAGCCCAGCTCCTACATATCCTGGTCACGTTACCTCTGCCATATTATTTCCCTCTCCAAGTCTAGTTTCCTCATTGTTGAAATGGGTTAAAACTGATGCCTCTCTGAAGGTCTGTAGCTTTGATTTTAGAATGAAATAAACTACTAGATACACAGAGCGCTGCCTCCTACGAATGAAGCACGGAATAAGCATTGTTATTTTATTTGTATGGAAAAATCTAAGGCTTCACAGAATTCCATGTACAACAAAGGGCTCCTTCAATGTGTGGTTTTCCTGAAACACAGATCCACTCAAGAAGCCACAGGTCCCTTCCCAGCTGAATGATCATCTGGTCTCTCTCTCAGAACTCATGACAGATCCACAATACCCTTGGCCTCAAGCAGACAGTCAACTCTTTACAGCTCTCAGCAAGTGCCTCTTGCCCACCTCTGTCTTCCATGCACTATTCTCTCTGCCTGCATTACTCCTCTCCCCAATAGAAGATGCAAACTAGTGCTTAATTACAATTCTGCTTAGTCACAACTCCACAGTGGAACCTCTCCTCCTTTTTACTCTGGATCATTGTTCTTTATTTGGGGTCACCACTATAATCTCTTCAGCAAACATTAGCTCACTCAATAGCTTGTGTCTTAATGTTATGGTGTCTATTACTTTGTTGTCTTTCTCTATGAGATATGGTGGGAACAGAATCTGTTTTCTCTACCCCTGAGTCTCCTGTGTAGTAGAATCATATTGAGTCTATGTGGATGGTTATATGGCACTAGCTGATAATAATTGAACACATCACTATATCAGAGTCAGGTCAATTTCTACAACTTAAATACCTCCAAATAAGGTAAAAGTATATGCCCCTATTTCACAAAGCGAAGTCCAGACATGATCTGCCCAGGCCTGCTTTGTAGGTTCCACAGTCTTTGTTGCTACCTTTTTTCAGTTCTGTTACCCCACATGTCAGGAATCTTTGATGTTACTTCATGGTCTAAGATAGCTGCGGATGCTGCAGCCATCTGGACTGAATTTACTTAGGAGGAAGGACATGCTCCTGTCCCTGTACTGTGATTTCTAAGACATGTTACACATTTTCCCTTAGATCTGACCAGCAAAAGCTTGATTGTGTATTGCCACATGTAGAATCAAATGAGTCTGAGAAAATATGGCTGTTAGTTTGTACCAGAATAAAAAGTGGAACTGTGTTAATGGAATGAGAGCTGGCCCTGAAGGTGACTAGCAGACAATGCCACGTGCTCTATTAATGAATTAAATAATTAATATGCTTTCAAGACTACCAGGGCCTTGACAGGGGCCTCATTTATTCAGGTTTAGAGAGAGCAGAGTCTAGTTCCAGGCACTGGCAATTCGGAGATATTCAATTTGCTCAAGGAGTGATTAAAAGAATGAATAAATAATTTAATCAACAAACAAACAGATGTTTGAGCCTAAAAGAGATACATCTTGCAATTGCACTTTAGGATCCTCATTCTATTTGAGTATTTTCAATTATTAAATCTAATATGTATTACTTTTTAAAGTTTAACAAATTGCTTTATAGGAGATCTGAGATTATTCTGACATTTCAAATGAGATAGATTTTTTTCTTTTGCAAACATTACAGGGTTATAAATTTTCATTAGTTAAGTTTGCCTATTCCCTGATGTGAATGAGGCTTATTTTTCTTTTTAAAGGTTAATTGTGTTTTTCAAATGTCTACTCTTTCCCTAATTCACATAGGGTACAATATTTAAACATAGTAATCTCATTCTTTTTCATATTTCTTTACCATTTATTCTAATTTTATTACTAAAGAGATCTGAACATAATATTCCAAAAGCCTAATCTGGTTGCTTTCAAACAATATTTATTTAAATTTGTTTTGAAATTCCAAAGCTTTTACAAGAATAACTATATTATGTCTTTTCTAATATAAGCAGGTGAATTTCATTGAAACCTGCAGACATAAATAAAATGTGAAGGCAAGGCTTATATTCCTCTTAATCTCGTGATTTTGGAGGAGAGAGGTTCATAGTGCTGAATTTCAAATATATTTTGGCTCAAAATTAATAGCTGATTTAGGTCCCAGGGCTTTGTCATCTGTGCATACTTAACTAGAAATGCACTTGGAAATGTAACAAACTCCATGCATCATTAAGCACTTTAAATAATTAATAGTTGATTATTTTCTCTTTGAGGATGGCCTCATTTATAATTCTGCCTGCATGATGGGATTGACCTTTAGGTTAAAATCAAGTTGCCTTTCTATTTAGCAAACAGTTCTTTACTTAGAGTGTATAACAAATGACATGTCAGGCTTTGTGCTACGTCAACTGAGGACGTCTTGGCCAATGTTACACAAACTTTAAATGAAGAGATCAATAATCATTGTGATAATACAAGGTTCAGATTGGCGTTTTCACTGCCTGATCCCTGGGACCATCTGCTGAGCCTGAATGTAAGATAATAAACAGGCGGATGCCATGGAAAATGTGCTCCCTCTGAGGAGGAGTACAGGAGCAACCATGCAAAGCTGGACCATGGCCAGCCCCCCCCTCACCTGCCATCCTGTCCCCAAGAGCACTAGATGTCTTTCTTTGTGTCTTCCTTACTGGATTGACCAGCAGAACTTAGTAAACGTTGAGAATGGACTTCCATAGATGCAGCTGGGAGTTGTCAGAGGTAAAACACTTCTCCAGGTTAAAGATAAATTTTTCACCACCATTTAAAAATTCCAACTTAGGACATGGTGGCTTAGAGAGGTTTTCACTAGAACTCTAGAACCCCCAAAGGATTTTGGAATGAGAGATGAAGAAATAAAATAAGAGGGCATAAAATTAAATGACAAATTATATACACTATAATTCTTATGGAAAGTCAATGATGAGACAGTGGATATAATAATAATAATATTAATAATAATAATAATTAATAATAATAATAAATGTAGGCAATTCAGCCTTCCCTTAAGAGAGGAATTTTGGCTTTCTCAGTCCAGGAGTCAGGAATGATTGTACACAGTTCCCTGAGAATCACAACCAGCAAGTTGTGAAACACCATTCTAATACTGCAGAGGTTCAATTCGCTGTGTATAAATCTTTGAAGATGTTTAGCTGAAAGGCTGATAGAAATGAGGAGTGTACTTAGACCCTCATTCCTTCCTTAGCCCTGTGGACTTGTGTACCATGGGGAGTCCACCTCTCTCATGTCAGGTGGAGACCATTTAAATCTTAGTGCACTGAGGCCGTCTTCAGGGAGATATTGGCTTTTTATGGGTGTAATTATTTTGTGAATGATCACGATATTTTACACCACAGAGTGATATTTCACAGTGAGTTATGGTTTCACTGCATTAATATTTTCACAGATCCTTCAGTTGCCAGAAAGTTCCAGGGTGGGGTGGGCAGGGATCACAACCGCTGGACTGAGGAGAGGGTCATGGCCGTCAAATTGCAGAGAAACCTGGCATCAAGTGAGTAGAGATGCAGGTGGTGCGTGTACTCCAGCTCTTTATTAACCCAGCTCAGAACATCAGAAGGTGAAAGAAACTCACATACAGGCTGAAACTAAGAAAGGGGATGCTGAAATCCACACACACATGATGACAGCAGTGCTGGTGGGGCCACTTTGATATTTCATTCCTGAGGGCCCTGAGGGGAATCCTGGAGAAAGCTCACATTGAGAAGAGTGGTGGTGAGAGAAGAAGATGGTCTTGGCAATCGCTGTGTCACAGGAATCTGCTTCCTTTTCCACAGATTCTACTTCCTGTGTCACAGGAATCTACTTCCTTCTCCACAGATCCTTGCCTTTGGCATTGGCATAGGGAATTCAGGTGCAGATGCAGCAACAGAAAGCTTGTGAGTGGGAACAAGATTCTCTGTTACCCTTTCTCCATATGGGAACTGTGGGAACTGTGATCTCCCTTAAAAAGGAATGTCCTCAAGTGGCAGGGACAACCAAACACACCCAGTGGCTAGTGAAAGAGGCAGAAAGCAGGAAAAGACACACCACAGATCCCAGAAAAGACCATGCTAAGATCAAAACTATTCAGGAATAAAAAATGAAGGTTTTTCTGATGAGCACACAAGACTTCATTTCCTAATTACCTCCAGCTACCTTCCAGTCTTTACATCACTGATTGGGAGTAACAATGGCCAGACTCTTGACCTAATTGTGAAAAGATGATCCTAGTGGTCCCTGGTAAATGAAGATATAGTGGGACAAGTAAGCATTCCACTATGGAAGAGAAAAATACCTTTGTTTCATACTTATTATATGGGGAAGCATTTCCTTATGTTATCTATGAAAAACTGGATTAAAAGGGGAGATAATGCACCACACCATCATTTAGCTAATATCATAATGAGAAACAGAAGGGAACCACCCCAAACTTAGGGGTTTAAAGTAGTCAGCAATTATTTGCTTCATGAGTCCTGTGGGCTGGTGAGAAAGGCAAGACTTTTCTTGACCAATACCATTCTGGAATAGTCATTTACCCAAAAATTTGTCCAGCCAACACTTGGGATGATGGGAGCAACTGGCCTGGTATTTCATGACCTTACTGGCTACAGTGGGCATTTTCTTTGGAAGAAGCTGGGTTCCAAGAGAGAACCAGGAGCATCCAAGACTACTAGGGGCATAAGCTCAGAGGAACACACATCATTTCTGCTTTTACTTCTATTGGCCACTGTAGGTGACAAGCCCAGTTCAGGTTCAGAGGGAGAGAGACTCTGCTTTTAATGGGAGGAGCTGTAAGGGATGTTGCGAAGGTACAGATTCAGGAGGAGGTGAAAAAGTGGAGCCAGTGTTGCCATCAATACAACATGACATAAAGAATGGAAAGGAAACATCAAAAACGATTTACCACAAGAAATAAGTCATAGCATCCACTTGTCTCTGAAAGAACATAAGGAAGTTATGAATCCCTTGAGAGTAAAAGGAGATGAATGACAAGATGGTAAGTCAAGGCAAGAGACTTGTAAAGTGGAGAATGACTAAAAGAAAAAATATATAAATAGATATCACTATGCTATAGTTTAATATGTCTATACAATAGTACAGTTTATAATTGGCAGCATAGGTAGTGGGGACCAAGGAGGTCAAGTTTAGAAATGTTTATGGAACACAGAATATAAGGACAGATGTAAATTAAAAAATAGAGGAGTAATCATGAAAGGGAATCCTGACATAAGATCTGTAATATCGTCATAATGGTCCAGAAAACTGAAAGACACAAATGGAAGGAAATACAAATGGAATAAAATAAAACTTAGAAGAAATTTTTCTTAAACACAGATAAGACCTAAGCATGCTTATCAAAATAATTCACTAAGTATCAAGCAAAATATAATTAAAACAACTGAGACAAACCAATGGAGAGAAAAATTAGAAAATAATGGATTTTTTAAAATTGAAAAATTCTAATTATCAAACTCCACTCCTTATGCATTACTTTGAATCTCACTATAATATATAATTACATTGCACCAATAAAATTCTAAAAAAAACTAATACTAAAACAAAAAAATGCACTTCATCTCAGAAAAAAAACCTATAGGTATGAGTTCAAATTTTAGAGAAACTCAAGCATCAATATTTGAAATGTGAACAACAGAATGTGATGCTGTGTGGGTGGAGAATGATTCTCCAACTGTGTTGATCAGCTTTTTGTCACTGTGACCAAAATACTTGACAAGAACAACTTAGAGGAGGAAGGGTTTAATTTGGCTCATAGTTTCAGAGGTTCAGTCCATGGTCTGTTGACTCCAAGGCAGAAGCATCATGGCAGCAGGGCATGATAGAGGAGAGCTGCTCATCTCATGGCCGTCGGGAAGGAGAGAGAGAGAGAAAGAGAGAGGAGAGAGACTGAGGATAATATAAATCCTCGCAGGGCATACACCCAGTGACCTGCTTTCTGCAGCTAGCTCCCACCTCCCAGTAGTCCATCCAGCTATCAGTGGATTAATTGATGAGGGCAAAGCCCTCACAATCTAATCATTGACTAAAAGCCCCACCTCTGAATCATGCTGCACTGGGACCACATTTCCAAGACATGAGCTTTTGAGGGACATTCCAAATCCCAACCATAACACCAATGTACTTCCCTGCAAACATTTCTTATATGCCTACTGTATACAGCAAGAATGTCTATAGGAAAACTACTGCAAGTGGTAAAAAATCGAGAGCCACTTCCCTTCTCTATAATTGGGTAAGATTTATCAAAAAGAACTCACCATGCAATTATATCAACATAAGTGATTTGGAGAGAGGTAACAAGGTTTCTATAAGGGGAAATGGGGTGCATTAATCTACCCTAGGATCTATTTGAAAATGAGTAAATAAGCATGGTGACACAAATCATTTTTTCCTTTGGCAAAATTTCAACTGGAAAGCTATAAAATGAATTATCATTAAGGTTTGGAGCAATGTTTTATCATGAATAAGGAACTGGAAATTGAAATATGCCCCTGCCACTAGATTAATCTTCTCTTGGTATTCAATTTTATTCCTCTGCTCAAAAATCAATGAATTCCCACCACCTGGCAAATATTATATGAATTACTTAGCTAGGTATTTAATGTTCCTGATGCACTTGCTCTGACTTACTCCTCTCTTCCTAGAATTACCTCATGCTCTAGGCCAGCGCTGTCCAATAATAATATAATGTGAGCCACATATATAATTTTAATGTCCCAGTAGCCACATTAAAAAAGTAAAAAGAAACAGGTGAAATAAGTTTGAATAATATTTTAATTTAATTGAAGATATCCAAAATATTATTACTTCAACATGTGATCAATATTTTTAAAAAATTAATTGCATATCTTACTCTTTTTGGCTGTTGCTGATCTTCTGTAGATATTTACTATGAATTTTACACTTGCAGCACATCATTTGGAAAAGCCACATTTCAAATGCTCAGGGGCACATGTGGATAGTGTGCACCATGCTGGGTGGCTGGCTCCAGTTAAACCAGTGGTTTGACCGCTCCTCCTTTCCATGCATTTGCTTATTGTGTGTCTGCGCGTGCAATGCCTCTGCTCCCCATGATAGAGCAGCAACCATCACTCTTGCAGCTTTCTTTGTAATGGTTTCCCCTGCATCCTGTCCCATGGTATCCCCAGGTAACAATCCTGGAGACACTGCATTTCAGGTACAGGAGGGCTGTATTGATATAGTAGTTCATAGTCACTCACACATAAATGATCAATGATTGTGGCCACAATTGAAATGCAGCCAGTCTCTCTTCTAACCTCAGCTCTATAGCAAATGTCACATTCTGTGCACATACTTGGTCTTCCTTAGAAGGGAAGAACTCTGTATTTTTCATCTTTGTAACTATGGCCCCAGCCATTCCCTCCTCATCGCATGCTATTCCAACATAACATATACATTTATTTTACATTTTTAATAAATGTTTCTTGGAAGAATGTGATAGATAAAAGCAAACAGCTTGGTCCTCATACACTGCTGCTATGCTTCGTATTAACAGCTTTTCAAATTGTTAGGAATGGAATATACCATGAACCAACCTATTTTGCAGATCTCGGGGGGGAGTGAAATGCCAAGCTGACAAGGATAAATTTCAGAAAAAAGAAAACATAGGTCTTAGTGAGCAAGCAAAAAGCTGACAGACAACCTCCAATATGAAGAAATGAAGATGAATCCAGGAAGAGTCTCTACCCTATTTATAAAATGCACTCTGAGCTCTCAGTTTCAAAGCAAGTAATGGGAGCCGAAATAAGGGGTCTACCTCTTAAGCAGGGCCATGGGTTACCAAGTTAGCTTGAGAAAGCCAGCAAAATTGACACATTATTAGTCAAGAATTAGGAAAGTGCAATTCTATGGAACAAAGACTGAGTTTGAACTTCTGACCCAGCTGGCTACATAGGGTTTACAGAAATGGATCACAAGAGAAGCCAGCAGTTTGAAACCTGAAAATGGATGCGCCTGCTGGGGTGGGATTGTCCCTGGAGAGCAAGGAGCAAGCATGATGACAGAAGTCTGCCAGTCACTCAGAGGACAAAGGACATCAACCACAGGAGGTGGTCCAGAAAGGGCCAGGGGCAGGGTCGGCTTCTGAACAAGGTCAGCAAGACCCAGAAAATACAAGATGGCCCAGGATTCTCCACAGAGCTGAGAGGTTGAGGAAGGTGCCTAAGTTATCAGTGTGGGGAAATAGGCTGCTGTGGGCTGGGTGGGCTGGTAAAAAAAAAAAGCAATTTCCTGTGTTCTTAGCCATCTGAATGTTCTTAGTCAACCTGAATATTAGATACCAGTGAGACAGCGCCCAAATACACAAGAAAGCTCTCAAACTATGCTTAGCCACAGGGATGAGAGAGAAGCAAGCGCAGTTATAAGAACTACCAGGGGCTTTGACGAAAAGCCATTTCACTCAGTGGCCCAGAGGCTCACAGTGTGTCCACCTGGGTTTCACCTGGACATTCCAAAGTGCAGGTGGTGACCCTGTGGATTTGCTTATGAGGAATCCAGGTATGCAGGACACAGGAATGAAACACGATGGCAGGAGGGCCTATGTGGATTTAGAATAGCTCATTTCCAGGGCATGTGTCATGTTATAGATGTACAGTCATGTATGGCTAACAACTAGATACTTTCTAAGAAGCACGTCATTAGCCAATTTTGTCATCCTGCAAACATCACAGGGTGCAGTTCCACAAACCTAGATAGTATAGCCTGCTACCACCTAGTGAACATAATTGTGTGTGTTCTCCTTTTATATCAGTGGCCATAATCAGTTTGTTTACCACAGCATCACCACGAATGGAGTGAGTACTGCGTTGCTTTATGACAATGGCTAGGATGTCAACGGGAGCACAGAACTTTTCAGCTTCATTATAATTTTATGGCACCACCATTGTACATGCGGACTGTCGCCAGCCAAAACATAATTATGAGGTGCATAGCTGTAGTTACAGATAAAAGCAATAAAAAATATATAAGACGTCCTCTGAGTAAAACTGGATCTTATCACAGCCAACTAACTCGTCATTACCTATTCCTCTTTCTAGTACAAAATCCCATCTAAATCATGCAGTTTTGTTGGAAAAATCAAGGCATAATGCACTTAGAGTGCAAAATATTCAGAACTCTACACGATTTGGGGATGAAAATCTAAAAACAGCCACACAGGGAGGTTTGTTCCATAGCTGCCCCAAAAAGGAGGTCATACAACAGGGCTTCTCACTAAGGCATCAGGCAGCTTATGTACAAAGATAACTTTGTCCAGCCACCCTCGAAGCAACACATAAAAGTCAGTCTAAAAAAAGAACTGGGAACAGAAATCAAGTTCCTCCATGCCTATAGCAAATACAAAGTATAAATTACATAGATATAAATTCCCTGCTAGGAAAACCTTTATTTCTAGCTATATCTCAAAGTGAGAGATGGCTAAACAGATGGTATAAATTTAACTCAATTGCATTTTCAGCTAAAATTTAAGCAAATGCATCACAAAGAAATTGAGGTGACAGTGAAAGAACCTACGGAGAATGTGCCCGCTCTTGTCATGACTAGACAGAGACTTTTACTCAAGGATACTTCATTTTAAAAATTTAACTGCAACCAATTTCCCAATATTGTTTAGACAGTAAAAGGAGAAAGTCGAACCAAGTAAATCCAATTGAAATACGCTCTACGTAGTAGCTTTCCAATAAGAAAACCAAGTAAATAAATTGGTGCTCGTTTATTTTGCTTGGTATTGTCTCAGTTTCTTAGATCTCTGCTTTGGTGTCAGTCATTAATTAGGGAAATTATAAGTTCTTATTTTTATCAGATTTATTTTGTGTTCCTCTCTATTTTTCTGTTTTTTTAATATTCCCATTATACATATGCTATACCTTTTGTAGTTTTCCCAGAGATCCTAGATATTCTGTTCTTTTTCAGTTTGGGAATTTTCTACTGAAATTTTTCTGAACTCATTGACTCTGTTCCCTATGTTCAATGTACTGATAAACACATCTAAAGCATTCTTCATTTCTTTGAGAGAGCTTTTTACTTCAAGCATTTCCTTTTCAGTCTTTCTTAGAGTTTACATCTCTCTGTTTACATTACTCATTTGTTTTTTATCTGTTTTTACCCTAGAGTGCTCGGCTTACTAATCATAATAGTGTTGAATTTCCATTCGGATAATACTGAAATCTCTACCATGACTGATTTGCGTTCTGCATTAGCTTTGCCTCACTTTAACAAGTACCCGAGAAAATCTAGTATGAGAATGAAAAGGTTTCCTTGGGCTCACAGTTTTGGAGGTACCAGATCATGATTGTGCGGCCCCACTCACTGCTTTTCAGTTCACAGCAGATGTGATCGAGTAATATTATAATGTGTATAATGTATATATGTGTATAATATTGTATATATAATTGTGTGTATATTATACATATATAATTGTGTATATATATATATAATTCTGTGTATATAATATAATATATGTAAGAAATTATATATATATATAATGTATGTATAATATATATATAATTGTGTGTGTGTGGAACTGGGAATGGAATCCATCAGCATTCTACCTCTGAGTTACACCCCCAGGCCTCTTTTATTTTTTATTTTAAAACAGGGTCTTGCTAAGTTGCTGAGGCTGGCTTTGAACCTGTGATTCTCCTGTCTCAGCCTCCCAAGTACTGGGAAATACAGGCATGCACTACCACACCTGGCTTCAAATTATATTTTTTGTCATTTAGTGTAATATTTTGTTGCAATTGGATATGATGTAGTGAATTAAAATAACTGAAGAACTGAATCCTAAAAGCCACTAGCGTGGAGTTTCGGTTCTCATGGCCCAAAGTTGGGCTGCATTGGCTGCTTACTATAGCTACGTGTTCCCTCTAGTGTCCTTGCTTTTGTCTTTCCTGTTGTCTTTGGATTTCCCGCAAGAATCCCTGAGTACATTCTGACCTGTGCCATTCTGTCTGTTGTAGCCCTCTGCTGTGACAAAGGAGCCTGTCCACGCGGTGCTACAGTATGTGCTGATGAGGAAGCACTGTAAAGTCCTGTAACTTACTCTTTTAATGACTGTTGCCCATGGGCTGTGATTTCCACAAGGGCTCTTTGGTTTTATGTTGGGGATAATAGTGTTTGTTTGTTTTTGACTGGTGGAGACTACAGCATGATGGAGTCTGATATTTCCCTTTCTTTGGCATGCTAGGCTTTGGTAACATAGCTACTCTGAGAACAAACTCCATTAAGGAAAACAGAATTTTCAGAGCACATTTCAAAATAGCTCCTTTCCTCCTCCCTCATCAAAAATATAAGGGTATTTTCCTCTGAATTTTACTGGGAGGACCTGGTAAGGCTCTTGAAGTCAAAACTCACTAGAGTGTCCTCAACAGGACCCTCCTCTGCTTATCCCTTCAAGCTTTCCCTCAGTGAGCCTCCCCAGATTCCCTGGTTGCATCTTCTTATTACAGCGCTTGTTCCTGTGGAGACTACTGCTGTGGATCTTTTGTTCCAGTAAGTTGTGACTCTCTGTATCTGTCTATCTCTTCAGGTTTGCAGTCAGCCTTGGTCCTCTGCTGGAGCTAAGGAGACTTGCTGATTTTTACTTTGTCCAGATTGTTTCTTGGTGTTCAGACAGAAGCAATGATTTCCACATTGCTTTTCATGCTGGACCACATCTTGAGGCATTCCTTCAGTGGCAGGAAAAGACAACAAAAGAAGCAAGCATGTAAGGATTTGAATAAATAAATACATAATAAAATGTTCACTGTGTGTATACATCTAAACCACCTATAAAAACACATCAGGATTTTAATACCCTATTAGAAGTAAGAAGAGGACACATTTGCTAGCACAGATTTTAAAATGAGAAAATCCCTCTAAAACAGCAAACACAAATAAAAACTATATATTGAGGAACTAAGCTCACACAGAAAGTGAACTGATCCAGAAGAAAATTCTTAAAGCCTGATTAGAGTACAAAAAAGTTATTAACTCCCAATTAATCTATGCATTTATAATTTAATGAAATTATATTTAAAACTTAGCTGGATTTTTCTCCTCATATGTTCAACAAAATTATTCTAAAATCCACATGTAAGAATGAAGATTCATGAATATCTAAATTAGTGTCAAGAAAATTAAAGAGAAGCTTGTCATATATGAATTTAAGATACATTATAATATAATAATGCATGTTAATGCTAATAACAAAACTTCATGATGCTATTGTACCAATCAAAATATAGGTTCTTTTAGAATGGTTCTAGCTCATGAATAAAACCTCTTAAAACAGACATAGTTTGATATGTAATAAATGTGGCACCCATAAACCAATGACAAGAGCAAAAACTATTGAATAGCTTATTTGGAAGATAATGTGACCTTACATGAAAAAAAACTGTATCTATATCATACATTATTAACAAAGTGGGTAGAATATTAAAGACTTAAATATGAAAGAACATAAACTAAGACGTGAAAAATATAACATGATACATTTGTGAAGGGGCAGGAAATTCTCTCTTAAACAGCATTAAACATACAAACCATTAACATTAAAGAAATTAGCTGGAACTTACTATATCAATTCAAAATATCTATTCAACCAGGTTACATAAATATGATATGAAGAACTAGAAGACAATACTAACTGAAATGTAAGTATTTGTCAAATATAAATATTTAAACTCCCTAAGAGCTTGCTAAAAATATAAACAAATACAGGAAACCAAAATTGTGCAATTCAGCAGAGAGAAAAAATAGGCAAATAATAAAATGGAAACTCGAAAAGCTACCAAGTTCTCAAGAAATATGTTCAAATCCAGTAGCAGCCAGGCAATTTCAAAGAAAAATGAGATAAGACATGGACATAACTCTACAGTGACCAGATTGATATAGGCAAGAAAAGTACCTGTAAGGTATGGAGGAATAGGAGTAACCTCATATGTTTGCTGAGCATGCAAAGTGTGAATCAGTTTTGAAAAGCAATCTGGGAGTAACTATTGAAATTATGTATTCATATGACTGAGGACTGCTCAGTTCTAGTCCTGATGATACACCCACAGAGAAATTCGTAAATCCATGACATCCCATTCATAGATCTCTTCTTGGCTTCAATATTTGTGGTGTCCCAAGCTGGAGGCAATCTAAGTGTTCATCCCTAAAAAAATTAGGCAAATGTAATGTGATGTTTACATAGCAAAATGCACCATGCAACCATAACAAACAATAAGTCAAACCTACTGATAGATAAAACACCAGCAGTCTTAAAGATTCGGGGTTATGCTTTTAAAATAGAAAAGGAAGAATACATTTTGCACAATAGCATTTATAAAATTTTAAAACCCATAAAGCCAGTACTACATTCATTCAACAAAGTATCAAATAACTATTAGGGATCACATACTACTCTAGATGTTAGAGTTTATCAGTTTATTGGGAGAAAAAAGAGAGAAATATCCTTCTTGTGGCACAGCGTACATTGAAGTGAATGGAGATCAACAATAAACGAATTTAGATAATGATAGAAAGTAAAAAGACACTGGGGAATAATAAAGTAGGAAAGGGATGAGCTAGCAAAGCATGTTAAGCAACAGCAATCAGTGAGATTGGAGGGAACACAGGAGGTTGAGATGAGAACTTCTTCAGAAAGAAGATGTGGCCAGCTGTGTAGATGCTGCTGTTGGCACAGGAGGTCCAGAGGAGGGGCATCAGGTTGCATACCATGATGCCGTTAGGATTCCCATCAATAGCAGCTTTACAGGAGCTGTGGGGACTGCCCCCGAGGAGGGAGCTGTGAAGAGGCAGAGGTTAAAGATGTGATCACAATAAACATGTGCCACTCTTAAAGAAGCTTTGCTGGGAGAGAAGCAAAGGAACAAGGTGATAGCTGATGTGGAGCCTGCATGCAAGAAGGAGGCCGCAGAGGAAGTGAGAGTAAGAGCAAGTGCAAACTATTCAAAAAGCATCAGGATTATCACACCACACATGAGTCCAGGCGTGGGGCTGTGGAGAAATGCCACTTTGGCCATGATAAGAAGATAGAAGACACAGTGTGAATAAGGATTCAGTGTGGGGGGGAGGGTGGTGGATTCGGGGCAGGAAAATGAGAATGCTCCCAACCATTTCTTTTCTCCTGTCAAATATGAGACATGGCCATCAGCTGTGACATGGAAGAGACTTCAGATAATTTCACTCCTTTGAGCTGTGAGCACAAGGGACTGGGCCTGAATATGTTCAGATGAAGTGAAACGTATTCGGAGCCTCCTTTTTTCCAACCATGCACTGGAACTGAGACCATAAGGGACAACAAAATGAATTTGTGCACACATGGCTGGTGGACTTTTCCTTACAAGAGCACAGAAAAAAATAGGGATTCCTTATGCTGAAGATGAAGGTAGACAAATACTTCTAAATCATAACAGGGGAAGAAACCCTCAAAGAAGTGGAGGGAGAAGAGGGAATTCAAATCTCAAATCAGCAAAAGTTCATTACGAAACCATCTTACATAGATACTAATCCCATCTATGAAAGCAATAGATGAGCAGATCGTGGTACCAACATAGGTGACTGAGATTAGCATTTAAAAAATGGGTGAGAATCGAGTAGAAGAGAAACTATTGGGGAATGGATGAGTTTCTGAGTGCATCACCTGGGCATGTCCACACCATGGCATTGCTGTGGACACAGATGCGTAACATGATACAGATTCACTATTGGTTGTACACAGGACACTGCTGTAGGAAATACAAAGATTTAGAGAGATGAATCCTATTTTTGAGGAAAGATAACATACATGTAAGAGTGCTAAACTGGGGAGCCAGGCATGCCATGCCATGCCTATAATCCCAGCTACTTGGGAGCCTGAGGCAAGAGGATGGTAAGTTCCAGGCCAGCTTGGTGACACTCTGTCTCAAAAAAAAAAAAAATTAAAGGGCTAAGGATATAGCCCAGTGGTACAGCACCCCTGGTTTCAATTCCTAGTACTGAAAAAATGTACTAAATTGGGGTGATCAACTGAGATGATACATTTTAGAGAACTCTCTGTATTCCTACCTCCAAAATCATTATTTGCAAGATGGAATTATGTTTCATGCCTCTAAATGCCAGTAGCATTGGTTTATCCGCCCCGTGTTGTAATTCCTCCGAATTTTCTTCTGAATTCCATTTTATGATTAGAAAAATACTACTAGAAATATAGCACATCGGGGTTTTAAAAAATTATTTCTTGTTGTGGATATTAGCTAACAAAATCGGCTTGTGCAGGCTGTGATGAGTTGAAGAAAATAGCAGAGATGGCATTGTTTTGTGACATCTACAGGAAATTGTGGGCCCATTTTATTTGTGTCATTCTAATAATGTATTTGTTCTTAACTGTCTTTCAAACTGCATATAAATATCCTTTGGATTAGTCTGAATTGAAATGGACATGTTCAGAAGCTAGTTTTAGAAAAAATACAACAAAATGAGTACATCTTTTAGACACTTTTTTGCCATCTACATATTTCACCAGCAGTGACAGCAGATTAACAATAATTCCTTCCCTTTTGCAAAGTGGTCATATTTTCCAGATAGCCATTACCTTTCCTTACACTTACACACTCAGGAACACTGTGGAATTCTGTGTTTTGAATCCCATTTGCTCTTTTCAAGAGTTGCGTCTCTGTATTTTATTTTCTCTTTTGAAGCAGAAAATGAAGTAGCAATGCCTATTTTTGAAAGTATACATCTTCATTTTTCCATTTTAGATTTTTTTAAGTTTCTGATCATTTTTATTAATTCTAAATCTACCCCAGAAGTATGCCACACAGCTTTTATTTTTCTTGACTCTTTGAGTATCACAGTCAAAGCAAATAACTCCACCATTTGCCCATGTGGTCACCCCAGCCTGGATGCCCAGCAGCCCTGAAGAGACTGTCCCTAGTGGGGGTGTCTTATTTGGAACCCTGTGTAAATGCCACAGTCAACTGTGGAACATCTTCAGGCTCATGGCAGATACTTATTATTGTAGCCACAGCTGTTTTTGAAACAACTTCATACCTAGGTGCAATCTGAAACCTCCTGGGCAGCAAATATTACTCTCAAAACCTCCAAGAATATTCCAAGTCAAAGGAAAGAAAGCAGAAGTATTAAACAAAACAGGAGAAAACAAAGTCAGCTATGCTGTGGGGAAGACAGGGAGTAAGTCCTCAGAAGATCAGGTGTCCTGCAGGTTTCAGGTGCAGGGAGCTGCATCCACAGTCTCTTCAAAGGTGCCCTCTCCTCCTCCACTTGACTGACAGCTGTCTTTCCCCTGAGGGAACCAGTTACTCCCTGCAGAGGCAGCTCCTACCACTGCAGACCTCCAGGTCTGATCCCATATGGCCCCTGAAGAAGTGTGTATTTCCCTAGACCCCTTGCATTTGTGTGAGATCCTTTCTCTTCTTGACATAAGGACACGTGGACCCCTATTCCCTGACCATAGCTCATTCCACACATCCCTGATCCTGAAGGGACACAGACCCCAGCCCATGACCACCTCTGCCTCCCCTCCTGCAATCAACCTGGAAGATTGCAGGCTCTCTGCAAAGTTGCTGTCCAACTCATTGGATCATGATGGCCTGTGATTCTCCATTCCCAGGACCCATGAACTCATAGCCCATCAGCCACCTAGAGTCAAGATCTGCAATTTGTCCTCCTCCACATGTGATCCACACCTGAATCCAAACTTCACACCCAGCATGCTTGCCCCTCACTTCCCCAACAGTAACTCTGTAGGTTCTCAATCCTTCCAACCCCCTGCACTGATGTGGTAGTGGTAGAACTACCACTCTGACTACACTTTATTTATCATTTATTTATTTATTTATTATTTATTTATTTCAGAGACAAAGACAGGTTTCATTCAGGAAAAAACGGAGATACACATTCAAGGGAAAACACAGGCCACCCCGAAAGTATGAGAGGCCCCTGGGGTTTTTATAGTCCTTCTTTTATAGGGAACCTTGAGAGGGGATGGCTAAGGATGCATGGAAGGGACTGGTGACATGGGGTGACCAGTCTCCTTTTTGTGAATCCTCAGGTTTCTGCCATTTTATTGGTGGACGCTGGGTGATGCCTGGGCTTGACCAACAGTCAGACTTTTTTGGGGGATCTTTGTTTGCCAAGCATTCCAGGAATTTCAAGTGGGAAGATGGGCCATTATGATTAAAAAGTATAGGCCTATTGAGGAACCTTGTCTAAGAAAAAGACAGGCCAGATAGGCCATTATAATTAAAAGTGTGGCCTATTAAGGGCTTTTGCCTAAGAAAGAACAGACCCTGTAAGGTGAAGTTAAGGATTATAAAGTTTCTAGTTTTTAAAACTATATTTTCCCTTTCCTTCCCAGTTCATCTCCTTTCCACCTAGTATTTTATTTCTCCTATCCCACCTCATTTCCCCTCCTGAGACTTTGATCCTTTAATCTTAAGGGTTGATGAAGAGTGAAAGTTCATCTTCTGTAGCTTCTTTTGAATGAACATCTTAAATCATCTCATGAACCATGCTCTTACCAACACCTTTCTTTTCTATTTGTATTTAGAAATACTTGTGTCACTGGGCTGGAATGGTGAGCATTGCCAGTTCTTGGTTCTGTGCTTTGGAAATTATTTTAAAATGGGACTATTTCCTTTTTAGTCCTCAGGTGGTGCTGCTTACTCAGACATACCCTGGATCACTTTTGTCGCTTCAGCATTTGTTTAGATATTCAATGAGATGGGAAGCACATCCCATCTACAGTGGAATCTATATCCACTGTCTATTTGCTACAGTTCTACAGTGTGCAAGGAAGTATGGGAACACAGAAGAGCACCATGCAAAGGATTTACCCAGGAGAAGCCTGCAGAGCAGATGTGAGAGTCAGGATTAGCATTCACATCAAACTATTTCCTTTAGCACTTGAGTATTCCAAAGAATGGACTTTTTCCAGGGGAAATATAAAACAAAGTTACATATCGGCAATCCCTACTTCCTTGGTGCCTTTGAATTTTTTTTAAATGGCACAATGGAACAAAAAATAGCAAAATTTGTTATTAGTATTTCTACCATTGATAGAAAACTATGCAATAATAACTTTGAACGTCAGAAAGAACATATACATCTCAAACTTTTAAAAATGCAAATAAGCCAGGTGTGGTGGCACACGCTTGTAATCCCAGTACTTTAGGAGGCGGAGACTGGAGGATCCAGGTTCGCGGCCAGCCTCAGCTCTCTCTGTCTCTCTGTCTCTCTCTCTGTCTCTCTCTCTCTCTACCTAGTGAGGCCCTCCACAATTTCGTGAGACCTGGTTTCAAATAAAGTATAAAAAAATAGGGCCAGGGGTGTAGCACAGAGGTAAAATGTCCCTGGGTTCAATCACCGGTACCGCAAAAAAAAAATGCAAATAAATTTCAATCACCTAGTATTTCTTTCTTCATTGGATGGTGTGTGTGTGTGTGTGTGTGTGTGTGTGTGTGTGTGTGTGTGTGTGTATTTAGGAACTCTCTGAGGTAGAGGGCTGAAATGTTACAGATTAATTTACCAAGACAGTCCCAGACCTTCTTATTTTTTTATATGATCATTTATTGGTGCATTGTAAATATACATTTTGATATATGTCAGGGTATGAACATCATACATGCACACATTGCACATTTAGCTCTCCCTCTGAGGGAGCTGGGAGGGGGGTGGAGGGAAACACATTATAGCACATGATGTACATACACAAACCTATAAGACTCAACCAGACCTTCTTATTACTTTCAGAAGTCTTAATTACTTCCTGCAACCCCCAACCCCCTGGGAAGTAGACCCCAAAACAAAAGGAGACCCCCCATACTTGAGTCAAAGTGCTGTGTGTGGCATGGAAAAGTTTAGCTTCATAATCTTATTTTTACTTCCTACATTGCTACCCTTAGGGCAAATATGAGAGGAGAGATTTTCTTTCTTTTATATTTGCCAGATTCTTACTTCTTCTGCATCTCTAAGGACCAGCCAAATGCTATTTAATTGTCTCAGTAAACACAGGGCTGCTTGATGTTCCTTTGGAAAGGAAGGTGGGATCCATCTAGCCTTTGGATCCTGGAGTTGCATCTCCAAATAGAGGAGCTAGACATGGAATTCTGCAAAAGAGAACTGAACACTGCTGTGGCTTGTTACAAACAAGAAGTCAGAATACAGACACCTTACCATAGAAAGATATCCCAGAAGGCCTTAAGGTGTTTGCTCTCAGGACCCTGGACAGAGCTCACGCCTACTTTAAATGCAAGAGAAGGCTGTGTGTGTCCTTCCACCCCCAGTAACTCCTGCAGCGGATGGTAACAGATGGAACACTTGGCAATAATGGGCACAGCTGTAGCAGGGCTGGCACAAAAGAAGAAAGAAATCATTACATTCCAAGTAAGCACTTCTAATTATCTGTTTCTTTTTAATATGAGGAAGCATTGCATCTCAGCCCTTTGAATATTGAGCACAAAGCATATTTATTTTCACTTAGGACTTGAAGATGTTATTCATCTCATGCAAAGAGACCCCCCCATTTCCAAGTATTCTCAATGTTCTAATACCATGATGATGTGTGTGGTTTCTAGAACATAGAGTCAAAATGCACCTATTAAGGCCATTTCTTCTTCTAAAGCTATTACTCTATGGATGAAACAGAAATAGAACTTTGAAAGAAGCTTTCATTTTTCCAGATAATTTTCTTTTTGTTCCTTTTACTTGGTGCCATTATTACTATCATTGAAACAAAGTAGGGTAATGGGGAAAAATCAGAAAATCATGGATTTTAAGCCCAGTAATGCCATATCATATCTGAGGTTATTTATTTAACCTCTCTGAGATACAATTTGAAAAAAAAATCAAGTAATAGTATTATATTTCTTACCTATTTACTTTCAGGATTTAAGTCCAGTAATGATTATTTGTTAAGCTTCCAATAACGAAAGGGATAATGAGTACTTAATAAATATTTGTTAAATACAGAAATCAATAGTGTTATTATTGTGGTAACTTTTATCATCTCTGTTTCTCCTAAGAATACTTTAGGACATAGACAGGACTAATTCTTCCTTGTACTTATTTTTCCTCTCTTATGGGACCTACAACATGGGTCCAGGGGCTGGGTATGTGGCTAAGCTGGACCTTAGTCAGATGACTTTAGCATTAGCAAGAAGGAGGAGCAGGAAATGAAGGGGCCCATCCTTCCTTCCCTTTGATGTCTGGGCATCCTGGATTCTAAGCTAAGAGAGAAGATTTGGCCAATTTGAGTAGTATGTAGTAATTGAGAGGATGCTGTCTCACGCATCACAGGAACCTAGCTAAGAGCACTGGCTCTGTACTTACTGCATAATTCCATCCTGCAGCTTCAACACTCAGTTTCTATTTCCTCAACCACTGCATGGGACCATGGGAGCACTCATCTAACTTGATGGATGCATAGTCTATACACAAACTCTAACATGGTACCTGGCCTTTAGGTCCCCAAATGGTGCCAGCCATTGCTGTTCTTACATGCCTCTCAGGTTGATTTAGTGCCCAAAGGATGTCACCTTCACCCAATGCCTACAGTATCTGCATCTGTAGATACACAACACACAATGCAAACAGCACATATAAACAATGTACAGTATACACACAATATACAACACACACAGCACACACATAATACATGCACACATAGCATACACACATACTCAACACATTACATGCAACACATGCAAACACAAGGCAAGCAACAGACAACAAAATATATAGCACACACAGAGCACACACATAGACCACACATTACATACACCTCGTGCAAACACAACACAAAACACAATGACCATAACATGTCACGCACATGCACGTAACACACAATACAAAACGCACTATGCGTAATGCACATTGCACACCATGCACATGCCTAACACACACACGTACATCTCTTGTGACAGTTTAGGAGACAAGTTCTCTATTGCAAGTCTCCATGGATGTGCTGGTAGAACAATTATGCTGTCAGCCTGGAAGTCCAGCTCTTCCCAAGAGTTGCTGTACCATGTACAAGTCCCAGACGACAAGGTCAATGAGAGGAGGCCCAGACGCCCCTGTTCCCTCACTGAAGACTCTATGTAGCCTCTGAGCTGTGAAGAGCAGTGTGGATACTTTGGGTAATTTGCACATTCCTTCGAGTTCCTGGTGTTCCTGCTTCCTTCAGGTTTGGAAATTGGTCCAGTGGCCACAGCAGCCTGCCAACTTGTCAGGTGTCTGATCACTCTCCTTGGAACTGGAGCTTCACCCAATATCCCAGCTTAGGGTTTGGAGTCCTGCCATCTAGGAGAGCTCATGGGTAAAGACCTAGCTGATTTGAGATCATGTCTTTTCTCCCAGGTGCCCCACTGGTCTAGCCAACTACAGATTGTTGAGACCACTGGTGGCCAGCCACCAGCTCTCAGTATTGCATCTCAAGTTCTTGTGTGGCAAGTCCTCAGGGAAGACTTTCTGGAAAAAAGATAGGATCATGATATCTATATCAATGGAGCTGCTGTCTTTCAAACAGGATTACTCAATTTATCCCTTAGTTAATGACTTCTAGACAAGTATGGATTTTACTAATTGATGTTTATTAATGATATTTATGCGTATATAACAAATCTACTAAATATAAACATATTACCAATATCAAATGTTACTGATTTTAAAAAGCTCCCTGGTATTTACCCAAACTTCTCTGACCTCAGAAGCAAAGCATACTTCCCAAACTATACAATATATAATCCTTTTCCAAACTGTTTCTATCTTTTACTTTATCAAAAATAAAAACACTAATATATCCACTTACTATGTGTAGATCCAACACAATTCTAAGAGTCTAGCACATATTCCCTCAATTACTCCTCATAAGAAGTACGTAAGACTAATACTACTATGATTCCCATTTTGCAGATGAACAAAGCTTGGCTAACTCTTGTGTTAATTATAACCCTATACATTTCAGGCATGACCTCCTCTACTTTGAGTTTAATGTCAACCAAAAGCATTCATTCAATTACCGCATTACATATTTTCCTGAAAGTTGATGTCAACAGGTCTATAGGTGAAATGTGCAAAACTTATGCAAAATATATATATTTGCTCCTGAGACAAAAATAGCCTTATTTTACACCTTAGGCTTATTGAAAATGTAGATTTGTGAGGTTAGTGTGGATTTATTGTTCAATGTTTTTGCAGCATGCATTGTGAAGTGGTCATGCTTTTTCAAATACTATGGGTGTGAAAATAACAAATTTGGAGTCAAGAAGTTGTTGTAGAAGTAGAGATAGTTATCGCCGGGCGTGGTGGCGCACGCTTGTAATCCCAGTACTTTGGGAGGCGGAGACTGGAGGATCCGGGTTCGCGGCCAGCCTCAGCTCGCGCATGCACGCGCGTGCACACGCTCTCTCTCTCTCTCTCTCTCTCTCTCTCTCCCTGTCTCTCTCTACTTAGTGAGGCCCTCCGCAACTTCGTGAGACCCGGTCTCAAAATAAAGTATAAAAAATAGGGCCGGGGACACAGCGCGGAGGTAGAACACCCCTGTGTTCAACCCCTGGTACCGCAAAAAAAAAAAAAAAAGTAGAGATAGTTGAGTAGGGCAAGGAAGAGAAGAGCAATGTTTGTGGCACTTCTGTCTTCACTAGGGCTGATAATCCACCAAGCAACTCACACCTTCCCTCTGTAGCCCAGCTCAACTGGACCATCTGAGGATGTGTCGATGCCTGGGAACTATCTCAGGGGAAAACACATCAAGAGAATAAAGGACTGAGGAACAAAGGTGGGGTATCTGTTTTTCTTTGTTTCCATAAAGGACCCATGTTCTGGGTGAAAAGAGAAGAGATAGGAAGTGAGCAGGGTTTTAGACTGTGTTGCTGAAAAGTCTGTTGTTCCAGCTGGTGCTTCAAATTCAGGAATAAATGACCCCTCGTGTGTAGGCATCTCACAAGAAATATGGCACATTTATATTAGCACAAAGCAACAAAGCCAGATGAACCATATTCCATAAATAAGATGTACAAGATGCCCCATATTCTAGACAAAGAGAGGAAAGACAGTTGCTCCTGAGGATCCCACAGGGCCATGCCCTTATGTACAGTGAAGGACTTTACAGTGGGGCCATGCACCCTCACGGGAAGAACAATGAGGAGACGTGTAAGTGGAAAGAGCCATGGGTTGAGGAATAAGGGGATGTATTTTATTCAAAGCCACATCCTATAGAAAGGAAGCAAATTGGTTCCATGCACCAAGTAACGCGTGAACATGGCAGTGTAGGATCTGATAATATCCCTTCTTGCAGGATCTGATAATATCCTTCTTGCAGGCAGACACAAGAGCGAAGGAGCCTGGAATACGTGGCATGCTCCGTAGCCGACCCAGTGATTGGCCAGGAAGCCAGGGTATGGCCCTGGGGGAGACAACTTATTATAACCCCCATCAGCTCGCTTAATACTGATGCCTCCCATCAGCTCTGCTCCGACTCCATTTTCATGCTAGAATCGGGTAATTTCTATACCAAGGAAAGTACCCCAAGGGAATGAGAAACAGAAAAACTTTTCCCTTTGCATTGTCTCCCAATGTCTTGCATCTAACCAGGAGACTTATTAAAAAAAAAAAACAAATCATATTCTCCTAGCTTAATGTGGTACAAGAAATGCTTTGACTCTCCCTTGCCCATTATGTGTGGATGCCATAGAAACCCATCATTACTGCTATCCACCTGCTCCACCACCGTCCTCTCATGATATGAGATTCATCCTCCACAAGGGCCCTGAAACTCGGCAGCCCTCCGGGGAAGATGCAATCAAAGGCCAGACACTCCTGCAGAAAGCACTGCGGGGGTCCATTTCTTTAGCCTGGCATCCAGATGGACTAGAATATTCACCAGAGGAAAAGCAGAACCTAGACCATTAGGAGAGAGCAGATTGAGAAGTCTCAGGAGTGCCTCAGAGGGAACCAAAGGCCTAAATGCATGTGAAAACGAACGTGCAGCGTCAATCAATACATCCGAGCTTACAGCTCAAGGTTATTCATTCAGCCGAAACCTCCTGCACATTTCAAGTTTCTTTTATTTAAGTTCAAAGAGTTCATGCATTTGAAATTCAGAGGGGGAAAGGTCAAACTTTACATTTTCACAGCCGGTGGCGGGCCTTTGGCGTAGCCATTATTTGGGATTACATGTTTTCTACCATTTATTCAGAAGAATTCATTTCCATACCGCTTTGTCCCAGAATTGGGGGGAAGATTGGAATGCTTCACTGTGATCCAGAGCTCACAGTGGTGATGCATATTAGTCTCTTTGGGATGCTCAAATCAAGCCTTTCTTGTAATAGGTCAAATCTTAAGTCATCGTCTGTGTTTGATTTATCGTGACTTGCTCTTTTACGTGAAAGGCAGCTTGGGGTCACTGGCAGAATAAATGTCTTTCTTTGGATAGAAACGAAGACTTCCCAGGCTAGATAAATGGCGGACCACTTTCTGAGATGATCATACACTAGCATATTTCATCCACAGACATCTCAGCACGGATGAGGTTATCAGAATAGTGATAACTGGAACAAGAGCTTCCCCATAATGAGACCACAGGAGGTTTCTCTTAGTGAGAGAGAGGGCCAGGGAATGCTCTGGGTTTTGGCTGATCCTGGAGACAGCCAGCTCAGCAAGGATGAGCACAGTTGCTTTCTCCCCAGAAGCAGAGGGATGGTGACAGTGGGTATGCCCTCTGGAGCTCTGCTGGCTGGGAATCCTACTAAACTCCCGTGCCTCACTTCCCTCGCCTGTAACATGAGAATGAAAATGATGAACTTCAGTTGCAAAGAATGGAGAGCCATAACAGAGACACGAAATGATACCTGATTTCTGCCAGTATCCTGCGTAACCTCTTCCTCATCAAAATCAGGTGAGACACTATGTGTTAAGGAGATTTTTAATGTGGATATAAAAATACGGAAAGGTTAGGTAATTCGGAACCATAAATGCAGTCAAAAAGAAAATAATAGTGATCCAGGTGGAAAGGATGATCCACAAGGAACTGGAGGCAGAAGCACCATTTCAAAGATTTTTCTTTTGCTTGAAACACCCCTAGATTAAGGGGTTCGAGTTACTTAGCTCACTCCCTTTTCCTCAGTGGTGCTCTTTTTTGATACTGTAGGTTGAATCCAGAGGCATTCTAACTCATAACTACATCCCCAACTCCATTTTATTTTTTTATTTTTGAAACAGAATCTCATTAAGTTGTTGAGGGTCTCACTAAATTGTTGATGCTGGCCTTGAACCTATGATCTTCCTATCTCAGCCTCCCAAGTACTGGGATTACAGAAGTGTGCCATGATGCCCCGCTCATGTTCATCTTCTAAATACCTTCTTGTGTCATGAAATTGTCACAATGATTTAGCAATATAAGAAGTAGAAATTATTCTGAAAATTATAAAACACTATGGAAATAATTCTAATAGCTAGTGTTTATTGTAAGCTTAATTTCCTAAGAACTTGGTATTTTCCAAACTCTTTCCTCATTAATAATTTCACAACATTCCCATGAAATGATACTATTAGTCTCCCCATAAACTGATGTGTTCCAGGTTAAATGTCATGCCCAAGGCCATGCAGGTAATAAGATGTCTAGCAAGCATTTAATTGCAAACAGTCTGTCTCCAGGATCTAAACTCTACCCATAGCACTAAACTGCCTGTGAATGCCTCACTGATTTATTGATTCAAAACAAAATATGTAGCCGGGCGTGGTGGCACACACTTGTAATCCCAGTACTTTGGGAGGTGGAGACCAGAGGATCTGGGTTCGCGGCCTGCCTCAGCTCTCTCTCTTTCTCTCTTTCTTTCTCTCTCTCTCTCTTTCTCTCTCTCTCCTTAGTGAGGCCCTCCACAACTTTGTGAGACCCGGTTTCAAAATAAAGTATAAAAAATAGGGCCGGGGGCGTAGCGCGGAGGTAGAACGCCCCTGCGTTCAATCCCTGGTACCGCAAAAAAAAAAAAAAAAATGTGCTGAGCTGACATTATGGCTGGACACTGTCATGGGCACTGTGAATCAAGATGGAGCATGGGCAATAGCATAGTTGCCCTGAAGGACCCCTTCATACGGTGGAAGACTTGTAAACAATGGGTATAAATGTCAGATGACAGAAGCAGTAAGAAAATATATCGATGGGGCGAAACACAGTTACCACATCATTATGCATCCATGGGTTCAACCACAATATGTAGAAAAATAATCATATTCTACATATCCAAAAGTATGTAGAAAAAATTGTCTTTTTGGAATATGTGCCAACTTTTTTTTTCTTGTCATCATTCCTTAACAATATAACAACTATTTAGACAGCATTTACATTGTATTAGATATTATAAGCAATCTAGAGATGACTTGAAATATACAGAACTATTATGTAGGTGATGTGCAGATACTACAGCGTTATATATAAGGGACTTGAGCATCCGTAGATTTTTATATCTGTCAGGTGTCCTAGAACCAATCAGGCATGGATACAAAAGGATGATTTTGCATGAAAAAGCATTTCACCTACCCAAACCATTCATTGTACTAGGTGGGAAGCCAGTCAGAGAGAAGTTAGCTGTCAGAAACACTCAGTACCAGGTTGTTGTCTACAGGCTACTAAATCACCCACCAGTTTGCAATCATGCAGTCCCATGTAAAGTGTTTGCCTACATAATCATCCCTATCAGTGGAATTTCATTATACAAACAATTCTCAACATATATGAGTAAAAGAGGGATTTAGGCCCTGATGCAATTTTTAACATATCTAAAAATTTCAATTTGTTAGCGAATTAAACCTTTTTCTAGTTTTCTAATACGTATAGCTGTCAAGCGAGAATAGCCCATAATTTATCAAAGACCCAAATAATGTTCCCAATAAAATTGATTTACTTTCTCAATAAAAAAGGTCAGCATCCTTGTATTCTAACAACATCTGAAAGTATCCATCTAATTAGACCTTAAAAAATCTATGAGAAGAATTCATTTTACCTACCTGTCATCTGAGTTTCGAATGTTGAACTTTCTAACAAATGAAAAGCAATTGATGAAGTTGCTCAGCAAACAAAACAAGCATGGTACCAAATGCTGAGCCCATCACTTGAGAAAGAGCAAAAAGTAGCAGCCAGTATTTACGCATCAATAAATTCAGCGGTTTTATTCAGTAATGTCCTCAGGGATCTAACCTTGCAAGGTTCATCTTAGGACTGTGAATCCAGCACTTGGACTAAGTGAGTCCAGCTTTGCATTGCAGGGTCCAAGCTGTACAGGTCTTTACTTTCTGATCATATTTGCTACAGAATATGGCAGTCATGTGGTCACAGAACACTTTCTAGGCAAGATGGTCCCCAACACAGCACAAATTGAACTTAATGAGGAGAGAAAGTTAGGTAAACATGTTGGGTGGATGGTAGGAGCTATCATGGCACTGGTGAGGGCTGGCCACCTCTTTTGTTGCAGAGACTGTGGTCTCTGCATTTAGGTCCAGTAAAGTAGAGGACACAGGCTGTGAAGTGCTCCAACTGCTTCCTGGTTGTCCTACATTAGTGTGTGCTCATGGATGCAGTTGAAAGAAGTAGAAATGGGGTGGAGAGATCTCTGCAATTCTTTCAACCACCCCTGCAGTGCTCTGACTGCAGAACAGTACAGACCAGGTTCAAATCCCAACCCTACCCCTTCTGAAAAATGACTTTGGGCATGCCGGGCATGGTGGCGCATGCTTGTAATCCCAGTACTTTGGGAGGCGGAGACCGGAGGATCCGGGTTCGCGGCCAGCCTCAGCTCTCTCTCTCTCTATCTCTCTCTCTCCCTGTCTCTCTCTCTCTCTACTTAGTGAGGCCCTCCGCAACTTCGTGAAACCCGGTTTCAAAATAAAGTATAAAAAATAGGGCTGGGGGTGTAGTGCGGAGGTAGAACGCCCCTGCGTTCAATCCCCAGTACCACAAAAAAAAAATCACTTTGGGCATGATGGGGAATCATATTTCCTTGTGACACGGCTTCCCCAAATGCAAAGGGATACGAAAGAATGAGAAACTTCATTCTTGATGGAAAAATTCAGTGACATAAATTAAATCAATCAAATTACTCCTGAACATAATGCATGCTGGGTGAAATAAGAGTTGTGCTGCAAAATAGTCTGCATGCATGTCATAAACTGCATGCATGTCATAAAAGAGAAAGTGATGAATACTTATCAGTAAATGTAAATAAGATCACTTTCCAGACACAAATAGTGGAAGCATCTTCAAAGAGAGAACAACACTTGAGTTGAATCTGAACAATTGTACTGAATGTCAAAGCAGGGTTAATCCCAAGCTTTGGGGAAGAGAAGGGCTTGAATGTGAGAGTATAGGGCATATTTTAGATATATCTCATCTGGCTTGACTCAAATGTACAATTAATAAATAAAGCAATATTAACTAAAATTGCCACGGCATATAGAAAGAGTTTCTACATATAATATTTTATTCATTCTCAAACTACCCTATGACACAGATTCTATACTTAATTCTATTTTACACATGAAGAACTGGGGCACAGAGAGAGTTAGTAAATTGACAAGGGTTCCAGTTAACATTTGGCAGATATGGGATCTAAACAAGGTAGTCTGTTTCCAACATGTGTGCTCTTTAGCTATAAACTTAATTCCTTCTGAAATAGCAAATGACATTGAAATTTTCGGGATTCTGCATCTTCTAGTGATCTATCAAGACTACCATATCCAGGATAGGCAAAAATGGGTACTAAAGGACCCCTTTGAAATTTTTTGCATGACTTTTCAAGTTTATGATCATTTTAGACTCTAAGGTGAGCTTGTAACTCTCAGGATTTCATCTGCTTTCATTATATAAATCAGTGTTACATAAAATAATTATTGGGGAATATTTAATGTCATCTATCATTGGTTCCTGTATCCCTGAGGATGCATTACTTTCTTCAAATCGAGTATTTAAAAGCCATTTAAAGGCTGAGCTGTAATGAGGTCCCTGTAGGTTTACTATCCTCCTCTCAACCAAGACATGTGCTTGCTGAAAAGACCACCCAGCTATGCCACAAAGCTATGCCACTATCGGATTTTTCTGATTCCATCCTGATGTCATTTAACTTGTTCACCTACCTTTCATAGATATTGGAAACTAAAAGATAAATATAAAGGCTTAACTAGATCAGATTATATAGTTTAGAAAGAAACCTTCACAGGAAGTGCTAAATAATTCATTTATATCACATCAGGCAATACCATATAGTGACATGGGTTGCTAAGAGTGAGGCAGAGATCAATCTCTGGTTAAGCTACCGAGAAGCAGATTGTTATAAATTATGTAGAAATAATCTTATACTTAGAGCAACTCCTAGAAATGGTATACAAAGATATATACATACTAATGATATAGGAAAAAAACAATTGTAACTCTCAGGATTTAACTCTCAGGATTTAATTGTAACTCTGAAGTCTAAATAATGGCCAAGTAATTTTCAAAAAGAGAAAAAGCAATGAAAACTGGATTCAATCACAAATGTTACAAAAGAGAGAAAAAAAACGAGAGAGAGAGAAAAATAGAAATGGGAAACCCTATCATATAAATGTTTACATTAAATATAAATGATCTAAGTATGTGAATTAAAAGACAAAGAGCAGAGTATATTATAAAATATGACCCAACTGTATGCTTTCTTCAAGAAACTGACTTCAAATGTAACAATAGGAACAGGTTGAAAGTAAAAGCATAGAAAAAGATATACCATAGATATTATTAAAAGAGCAGTTAGAGTATTTATATAATAGCAGGTAAAGTAGATTTCAAAGAGAAAATTTGCCAAAGACAGTGAGAGACAATATAATGAAAACAATGCACATACACAAAACAGTCATAACAATCTAAAATGTATGTGTACAAAAAAAGTTTCAAAATCATGAAGCAAAACTGATAGATCTGAAAGGAGAACTAGACAAAGCCCCAACCATAGGTGTAGACTTCATCTCCTCTCTTACAATTCCAACATAAGTAGAGAGAAAGTAAGTAAGAACACCGAAGGACTCAAGAATACCAACAACTAACAGGCCTAAACAATTCAGTGACTAAAAAAGATGTGTTGGGATTTATTTTAAAGTACTTCAGCAAAGCAAGAGTAGCAGCATTTATGGAAAATGCTATCAATTTTATGTCTACACGTGAGTATGCTCATTATTACAGTTTCTATTTACCTGTTTGCTTGAAAAAATCTTTCTAATAACAGTCAATTAATAAATAAATAATAAACAGAGCTTCTTCTATAACTAGTCAATTGTTTTATTAAGATAACCTCGTTTTGATTCTTAAAACATTCTATGTGAACATGATAGATATTTTGAAAGTACTTTAACAAAACAGAGGTGGTCATTCTTAGATTTTTTTTAAATATAGAGGCCCACAGGTTTCTATTGTTTGCCTCATTCTCTTTTCAAACAGCAAACATTTATTAAGTGTATATTTGGACAAGATGAAGAAAGAAGACAATGACATTTTTCTAAATGATTTCATAATACATTTGGGGATAGGAATATGTTGATAGATGTGCAAAATGCACTGTGATACTTGTTACACAAACCCACAATGTCTAATAAGTATAGAAGGAGAACAGAGTGTGACATACTTCAAGGAGAAGGGATAGATGGTGTGGTATCTGGATGATGAAGTAAGTCCTCACCAGGCTCAAGAGAAGGAATGCCATTTTAAGTTAAAATAAATGCACAAATAAGGACACAAAGCAAAAAGAAATGAGCAAAACCTAGTGATTTTTAGACAATATTAATCTTGCTCAATTAAAAGGCAAGATTTCTGGAAACAGGCAGAGTAAGTAAACATTAATCATATCATGAAATAACTTCTGTATCATCATTTGAACAACTCTTGAAGTCTATAATCATCCCTTTGTTTTCCCAGGAGGAGGAAGGCAGTCACCTAATTCTGTTTGCATGCTGACAATGGCAAGTCCTTAGTAACTCCTGAAATGCATGTGGGATAGCCACCAGACCTTTAGGAAACATTGAACATTTGAAAGTTCATAATTTCTTGTGATTGAGGACTTTATGTTATAACCTATGAACGGTTTAAGACACTGGATCAATACTAACTTTTCTATCCTGGAGTTACAGTGTCATGGCAACAATGGGAATTCTCTATTTAATTTTTGTGGTATTGTAGACCTTAGTTGCTAGGACAGATCCTACGGAGACAGTACCCTAATGTACATATTTTATCCATTGTCTGTTTTTCATTGTTAAAAATAAAGTGCATTGAACCTCAAATTATAAGCAATATGCAATATATTCATAAAACTGAAATTCTGTTGTCAATTAGTACAAACACAACTTAATTACTATGTCCTGGAAACAATGGGAAACCATACTAAAATTGATCAAAAATTTTAGAAAAATTACTTGGTAGCCGGATGTGGTGGTGCACGCTTGTAATCCCAGTACTTGGGAGGCTGAGACTGGAGGATCCGGGTTCGTGGCCAGCCTCAGCTACTTAGTGAGGCCCTCCGCAACTTCGTGAGACCCGGTTTCAAAATAAAGTATAAAAAGTAGGACCGGGAATGTAGCTCGGAGATAAAATGCCCCTGGGTTCAATCCCTGGTAGAGCAAAAAAAAAAAAAAAAAGAAAGAAAAATTACTTGGTTAGCAATATGAAAATGCATTCACGGATATCTGAGACAATTGGAGTTATTGACGTGGTAAATAATAAGGGACAGAAACAGGGGAGGGACAGTGTAGAGGCAGAGAAGGTGGCATGTTTTAAAGGCATGTAGAAAGTAGATGCCACTCACAGGCAGATGGAGAGGGAGAGATCAACTCTGACTGCCATGTGGTAGGCTTAGGTGACTCACTGCTGCCATTGCTATTAGGATAAATGCCATGGCTGAAATATAGTATTGAGAGGTAAAATCAAGAATTCATTTTTATGGGTTCATTGATGAACTTAATAAAATCTAGTTTGAGATATATAGCATACTGTAGGCGCTCACAAAGGAGGTCTGAGCTAAAGGCTTAACTTTTCTAAGTGTTGGGAATAGACAATTGTGGACACCTGGTAGACTCACTGGGAGAAATGAAGAGCAAAGAAATATTGCCCACTATTATGGTTTGGATATAGAATGTCCCCCCAGAGTTGACAATGCAGAAAAGTTCAGAGGTAAAAGAATTGAATCAGGATTTACTAGGTGCTAACTGTAGGCAGGGAGGGAGTGGCTGTAAAAGGTAGGGGACTATATCTGTTGCTGTTCCCTTTCTCTCTCCCCGTCTCTCTCTCCTTGAGCAGCTATCCTTTCCCATTTTCTGTTGCCATGTCTCTGCCTTGGAGCCAGCTGACCTTGGACTGAGCTTCTGAAACCCTGAGCCAAATAAGCCTTTCCTCCTCTAAGTTGTTCATGTCAGGTTCTTTGGTCACAGTGACACAAAGCTGACTAAAACGTCCACAATACAGCAGTACAGATGTTTGGTCGAAAGATTAAAAAATTAGTACGAAACAGCTTCCGTTGTGTAAGAAATTGTCAATAAGAAAAAAAAACTAAAATAATACATGGTGTTTACAGTAGTGACCCAAATGCATAGTAACTACAAAGAAATGTAAAAAGAACTATAAAAGTCCTTTTAGAAAGAATGTCACTTTGTCAGGTAGCTTAGACTCAGTTATATGATGGTAATAAACAATCCCTATACTCTCAATGACTTGCAGAAGCAGAAGGTGTATTTCTCTCTGATGCTAAATGTACATGATAGAGAAGCCAGAATATTGCTCCACTCATCTTTATTTGAAGGTCCAGGCTGCAAGAGCAGACCCTGTGGAAACATGTCCAATAGGACAGAAAGAAAAAAGAAAGCATGGTAGAACCACATGATGTCTCAAAGATTCTGCTTCAACGTGACAATGCTACGTCAATCACATTTCCTTGGTCAAGTGGCCATTTCTTATGTGAGTGGAGCGGAGGTGTGCAATTATTCCATAGAATTAAAACAATGATCATTCCTACCCTAGTCACTTTAATGTGGTTTTGATACATTTTGTAACAGAAAACGTGACTTTTATATAGAAAAAATAAGCTTCATATGATTGCCATGCAAACAAATTAGACAATGATTTGCAAAATGTCTAATACATCTTGTCACCACTTAATGGTGATTACCTAGAATATGGGACAGCTAAATCATTCCACCTTATTCTCCTTGCTATTTTCCTTTAGATGACAACTATCCAGAAAAGAAGCAAAGTGTCTATGTTCTTAGTCCACCACATAATCATTATTGGGACTCGGTATAATGATAACATCACACCATTTATTTATGCTTCTCGATACATATTTGTTGTTTTTGCAATTAGTAAATATCTTTTCCACAAGAATGATAATGGTTCTAAAATTGCAAGAAAATTATCAACACTCCAATAGATAGATGGGCAGTTATTATGAGTGGAACCATCAGAAATTAGGAAATAGAAACAATAAAGAAACACATGGAAAATGTCCAAGAACATTTGTAATGAAAGCACACAAATTTAAGCAACAATGAAATCCAATTTTATACCTATTAAATTAACATAAATCTAAATACATGTTAGGACTTAATCCAAATGAGACGCACAGGATCACACTAATTCCTTCCCAATAACATTGTAAATTGGTACAATTTTGGATAACATAATGGGAATACATTTCAAGAGCTAAGAGAAATTTATTAATCTATGACCCATTAATCCAACTCCGGGGTATTTATTTCTAGGAAATAATTTAACAGAAGTCCCTGTAGAGCTCACATTATGTTGCCAACACTGACATTAATTGAAACCTAACCTTCCCATGACAACCACTTCCCCCCCTCCACCTTCGAGCCAGTCATGCAGAGCTGCTCATTCTCCAGCATGGCCCTGAGGTAGGCTGGGATCAGCAGGGAACCCTCCCTATTGCTCCTTGCTTACTCTCCCACAGTCCTACATCTGAGTAGAGCCTGTTTGGAGGGAGTGACGTCTGGGAAGTAGTGAGCACCCAACAACTGCTTCCAGAGTGGTTTAATTAAAGACTTCACCATAGAGAAATTATCTTAATTGTAAAACTGTAGCACCCAAGAATGTTATCTGTGACACAATTGACCAGGCAGCTGAGTTTGAAAAATAAAGATTAGCGGAATAAAGAGTCATTTGAAAGATCAAGATCATTATCATTCAGCTAAGCAAGGTAATCACTGAGAAGCATTTTCCTGTTCAAAAGAAGAAACACACACACACACACACACACACACAAATGCACATGCATGCACAGACACACTGACTTAATCTCTGTAAGCCTTGAGGGAGACATTCATAAGCTAGGTTCTTGGTAATCTTTCTCTGAATGTCCTGCGGGGTCTTGGCTAAGACCCTGGGATGAGGTCGTGGGTATTATTCCCCCTGCACTCAGCATTTCTGTGCTTCCCATCCGAGATATGAACTGAGTTCGCCATCAGGAGCCTGCTGACTAGACCCTTGGAAACATTCTATGCACTCCACTTTAAAACTCTTGAGTAATTACAGTCAAACTCCAACTTGGACTATCAATCAACTTAAATTGCAAATATCATCAGCACAAATATTTTAAGAAGTTACAGTATCATCCCTGTTCTCTGTTATTTTTCACTTTCTGTGTTTAGTGGAACCAGGTTCCTTATCTGAAATGAGCTCCACTCTAGGCTCCTGAAGTGAGTTCTTTGCGCTTAGCATCTTCATTAGCTCCTACACATGCAGCAGTGCCTGGCCCAATAAATCTCTCCGTGCAAATGGTTCCTTCCTCATGCCTCTCTATCAAGCTGTCCACGGATTGATAAATTCCTGGAGAAAATGCCTGAATCATCTACTTTTTTACCTTTGCTTTAAATAAGCTTCTTGCTTCTTTCTGTTATCCACTTTCTCAAATGTTAGTTAGGAAGCCAGACTTTATAGAGCTGATGGCCTGTGCACAGTGTGTAATTCCACTCCACAAGTCCACTGACTTCTTTTTTTTTAACTTTTTTTGTTCATTTATTGGTGCATTGTAATTATACATTTTGATATATGTCAGGGTATGAACATCATACATGCACACATTGAACATTTATCCCTCCCTTCAATCCCACCCTATTCTCTCCCCCTTCCCTCCCTTTCATGCTCCGGATAGTGATTGAGTCTTATAGGTTTGTGTATGTACATCATGTGCTATAGTGTGTTTCCCTCCACCCCCTCCCAACTCCCTCAGTTAGGTCACCTTCTTTGTCCATCTAAAGATTTCTTCTTCTTCCCTTCTAGGTCCCTTCTACGTCCCATTCTATCTAGCTCCCACAGATTAGGGGAAACATCTGATTTTTTACTCTTAGTGACTTACTAATATCGCTTAGCATGATGTTCTCTACATTTCCCTGCAAATGATGTGATTTTGTTCTTCTTTGTA
>PVJS01001782.1:58021-92404 GCA_004027185.1 Glis glis
CATTGTGTACATATCCCATAGTTTTGTGATCCATTCATCTGTTGATGGACACCTTGGCTGGTTCCAAAGTTTGGCAATTGTGAATTGTGCTGCTATAAACATAGATACACATGCATTAGTCTGGTAATTAGGTTTTAGTTCTTTGGGGTAGATGCCTAGAAGTGGTATTGCTGGGTCATACGGTAGGTTTATTCCCATTTTTCTGAGGATCCTCCACACTGTTTTCCAAAACGGTTGCACTAATTTGCAATTCCACCAACACAATAAGACAAAACAAAAACTAAACCTAAACTATTAACTCAGGTATTGCCTTCAACTACTGCTGACTTTTTGAAAGTTTCGAAACTATAATTTTGAAATATTATACAAAAACATAATTTATGCTATTAGAGAGGCATAGACACTGAATTGGGTTATCTTTGTTTAAACTAGCTTCCAGTTATTGCTATTTTGGATTTTTATATTTAATTGTCTAGAGGTCTCTGGCTTTTCATTTATAATTTCTATCCTTTATGGCATCCTTCGTTGTACTTGTTAACTTTTTTTTAATCTCATTAGTTGCTCTTAGTTTCTAGCTCTACCATCAGCTGTGTTTTTATTTCAGACAACTGTATTTCAGACCATTTGTCAGCAATATGACAAATCATAGAAAACAAAATAAAAAAGTAATTTTGTAGTCTCTTTCCTGTTGTGATAACTGAACACCACAGACTGAGTAATTTGACAATGACAACGTTTCATTCAGCCCCCTGTCCTGAAGGCTGGGAGGTTCAAGGTTGGCGGCTGCATCTGGTGAGGTCATTCTGCAGACTCCGTGGTGATGCCGTCATTACGTGGTGAGAAAGAGCATCCTCACGCAGGCCGTCCACCCTCCTCCTCTTGTAAAGCCACAGCCCCGTTGGATTGGGGACCTTAACTATGGCCTCATTTAACCTTAAGCACCTCCCAAGGGTCTTCCCTGTAAATACCATGGAGGGATTAAGTCTCCACCTTCTTAGTTCCTCACGATGGGGATTAAACTTCAACATGCATTTTGGTAGGAACTTTTAGACCATAGACATTGCTGAAACTGATAAACGTGGTGACTTCTATGGTCAGAAGAGATGAAGAGAGGACAATAGAGGTGAAGAGATATTTTCTTATTTGTAAAATTTTGCCAATTCTTGAGCAGAAGGCACACATCGAGGGGATAACTTCAAGCTTGAGCGACCTCTAATTTTGGCTTCTACTCGGTAGCAAGCATGCGTAGGAAGGCAAGTAGCAGATTTTGATAAGTCTGCCTGAAATGCACACTCAGATCTTCCTACAGTGGGCGGAGAGGGGTGGGGATCACAGTCAAGGCATGTGAGGGCAGCAAATGTCTAAGACACTTAGTCTTTGCCAAGGCCCGAGGGTGTCCTCCTGCTCCAACCACTCTCTATCCCAATGGTAAATTAAAGAAAATGAGCACCATATTTTATGGCCTAGTTAGTCTGGGACAAATAGTGAAGTTAAAAATATTTTAAGCCAGGCGTGGTGGCGCACGGTTGTAATCCCAGTACTTTGGGAGGCGGAGACCGGAGGATCCGGGTTCACGGCCAGCCTCTCTCTTTCTCTCTCTCTCTCTCTCTACCCCTGTCTCTCTCTCTCTCTCTCTCTCTCTCTACTCAGTGAGGCCCTCCACAACTTCGGGAGACCCGGTTTCAAAATAAAGTATAAAAAAATAGGGCCGGGGGTGTAGCGTGGAGGTAGAACGCCCCTGGGTTAAATCCCCGGTACCGCAAAAAAAAAAAAATTAATAAAAAACATAAACAGGCTAGATCATAATAGCATAAAAATAAGACTCGGAGGGGGAAATATGAAAAATTTGAAATGTTTATGCAACACCACAGTTGTGACAAAATCCACGAATATAATAAGTCCTAGATTTTCCTTTGATTGCTTTATATATTTCAGTAATGAACATTATCTATGCCACGAGAAGTCAAATCACCTGTTCTTCCAAGAAGGTAGAAGGAAGCCAGAAGCATGTCTAGTGAATTCTGCTCAATGCTCCTTCTGTGCTAGAATTGTTCACGTATTCTCACGGAGAAGTCCCCCGGACACTAGAGAGCATTAGGAAGTGTGGAGTCCCAAAAGCCAAGGTTTGCAAACCAAGTGTACCAGGTGTGTGTACCACCTGGACAGTGGCAACAGCAGGTGAAGGTCTGCCCAGCTCTATGGTGTCAGGATTCTGTTTTCCACTATTTTTGGAGGAAGAATGAACATAATGAAGGCATCTTACTGGAATTCATTTATTTTTCAGTCGAAACTAATTTCCATCCAGGGAATAATAATGGTAGTGAGAAAAATGTGTGCCTAGTTGTCTTAACGAGTGGTGACTTATTTGGCTATTTCCTCCTTTGTTCTTTCCCTTCTCCTAATAGTTATTAATATTTTATATCACGATGATTGGAATGTAAGCAAAGTTTGCTTTTGCATTCTCCCCACACCATTCTCACCAACTAATTTGTTCTGTGTTTGCCCCTGGGGTCTGTTTCCACAGAGCTCTGGCATTTAAAAGCTGGTACCCTAGGGATAGTTAAAAGAAGTTAGCTGCTTACAGTGTACAAGCAGCTTCACACACAATAACTCAGTTGATCTGTATTCTTAGGTGGGAGATAATCTGGTATTAGTGTTTCCATTTAGAGGTGACAACACAGACTAATGTACGAAGACAGATGTAGGGCAGAAATTCATAAATTCAAGTGCCAGTTTTAGAACACATACCTGAGCTTTGTTTACTTCTGGTTGATTCAAGATATTGTCAAAGGTGTTGGCCATGAGGATGACTGCCACAGGACTCTCAGGTGACAGTAGCTAGTCTTTAGCTCCCTGTCTACAAAGGTGGTCCTTGGACCATTGGCACATGGCACACCCGGGAACCTATGTATTCACAGTGTTAATTCTAAGCCTACCTTTCCATATCACACTATACAAATTTAAAAGTAATATGAAATGAAACAAAACCTACATACCTATGTGTATCTATATATAAAGACAGATGTGCATGTCTCTCTGTGTGTATGGGAATCCCAATTAAGAGTCTGCCTTCAATTAAGAGTCTGGGTCTGTGCAGCACACACATAATGTTAGTATGTGAATAAAATCACCTGATTCATCAGTTATTGCTGTTTATAAATTAAAGGTTTGAGGAGGAGAGAGATGCTTAGTGCCAAAGGCCTTGAATCATCTTATTATTGTGCTTCCTCTCTTTTCTGAAATCCCCCTCCCTGCATGTATTATTTCACTGAATGGTGCAGATTAAGATGGCAAAATCTCCAGATACTGTAGCACAGCTTCATAAAATAACAGGGTACAGCTGCCTGGGCTTTGTCCCCACAAGGGAGAGAAAATAACAGTCTTGAGTTGAAAGCACAGAATTGTTAATCACTTTCTAATATTCTGTGCACAGAAACACTGATGAGGTGTCTGGAGCCAGACCCACAGGCCTGGGGCTTTACTTTTGCATGTTAGTGAAATCACAAGGGAACTGCCACGCTATGCCGGGTGGGTCCTCACGACCTGGAATCCACCCCTCCCTTTCCTCATGTGCACAAAGTGCCATTGTGATATAATCTTCCAGAGAATCAAGTCCCAGGGATTGTTCCATGTTTTTAAACTTTGCATTTCAAATGTGCTTCTGTCTTAAGTGTGTGTCTGCTGTGGCTTATTTCAGAGACCGATAATATGAACAGGCATAAACATGACAATCATGGAAGCTTTGCTTTGGGATAGAATTCAAAGGGTACTAAGCACATATCCCTATGTGTTTTATCTCAAATTGGGATGAGATTCTAAAAGTATTCCCTAAGAGCTAAAAAAAAACTAGCATTGTTTGTCACCACCTGAAATAATGTTGTTGATGTTTTGCTAATAGTAGAAAAGGTAGGTTAAGCCGAGCATGGTGACGCACGCTTGTAATCCCAGTACTTTGGGAGGCGGAGACCGGAGGATCTGGGTTCGCGGCCAGCCTCAGCTCTCTCTCTCTTTCTCTCTCTCTCCCTGTCTCTTTCTCTCTCTCTCTCTACTTAGTGAGGCCCTCTGCAACTTCCAGAGACCCGGTTTCAAAATAAAGTATAAAAAATAGGGCCGGGGTGTAGTGCGGAGGTAGAACGCCCCTGGGTTCAATCCCCGGTACCGCAAAAAAAAAAAAAAAGAAAAGGTAGGTTAACCATAATTTCCTTGCTGAGAAGTTTGTTTTATTAAGAAAACCTAATACATATTTGACATGACAAAACACTCCATGTTTATAAAATTGATGGAAATAGCTTGTGTACTTAAAAACGTAGGGCATTTTCTGATCCAGGGAATGAATTATTGGTTCATTCTGTTTGGAAAACACCAATTCCCATCTTATTTTCTCTGATAAAATAGAGGATTCTGCAAGCTGGGTTAATCATTCCATTTTGTGTCACCCAGAGAGCCATATTATTTCTGTCAGAATAGATAATTGCTGAAGTTGATATTCTAAAGACATCAAACTATAGTAACTCTAAGCATTTCAAAAAAGTTAACAAAGTAATTGAGGAGATACTCAATGTAAGATTTTATCTAGACAGAAATTCAACACTCAACTGCTTTAATTTCACCAAAACAGTAATGTATGAACATGAATAATCTTCAAATAATCACCAGCATGTATTGCAAGACTGATATGTACATTTGTATATAAATTATAAATAAGTCATTACCAATATTATCTCAATCAATTTGAAGTCTTGCAAGATAATTTCTAGTTGTATAGATAAGAAAACCTGTGTATAAATTTCTAAGTCTTATACAACTTGAGAATTGAAGGATCATTATTAAAGACTGGCTGTCTTTCTGATGAAGTTCCCAGAATGTTATCACTTGAACTAAAATGGCTCCAGTGACAATTTAAAACCCAAGAATAACATACAAACTAGTGCCTGAATCTACATGGGATTTCTATAAACTTCAAGATATGTGAAGCTGAAATGCAAATAATTATATTTTTCAATTTGTACCAATAATCTTCCACTTTCTACATAAAGCAGAACAAAGTCACTGTCCAGAAGGATGGAAATTTAATTTGTGTACATCCTCACCTCCACGAGCCACTAAAACAAAGACACAGCACCTCAAATCAGCCAGCACTTAAAAGTGACTCTTATGCTATTCAGGTGCCACATCATATTACAGCTATAAATCCTTTCTTTTTATATACCAATGCTGGGTAGTAATATACCAGTATATGAAATAATTCCATAGATGAAAATAGATGTTTTTGCACTTTATATTCAAAGGTTTTGAAGATGCTCAAAAGATAACCTATGATAAATAGATGCAACGCGGTTTGCAATTTATGGACTGTAGTTGTTCATTCCCTCTTTCCATATGGCAACACAATAAGGATATTTTCAGATTCTCAAATAACGAATTACCCACCTTCTGGTAGAGCAGAGAACTCTATCCTCAGTTCAGCTCCCACATGAAGTACGCGAATGAGAGACAGCAGGGATTTGATCTGGAGTCTGGCTCACCACCGAGTTTCAACATTAAATTTAAAATGAGGGTTCAATCAACAACCAGGAGAATAATGAAAATCTTACCTCTCCATTCAGGCAGGTGCGTGGAACACTCATCCTTCAGGAAAGATTGGGAAGTGTTTGAGGGTGGACCAGGATGTCCTGCATCTGTAGAGAAAAAGATAAGGTAATACTCATGACAAACAGGAAGCATGTTGCTCTTCAAATCAGACACTCGTCCATGAAATAACACTCATTTCAGGCATTCAAAAGATGAAGTGTAAGTTCTGAAACATGATTATAATTAAGAGAGAGTACATCCACAGACCAGTCTGAGCATACGCAGCCCCAGCCAGATGCCAAGAGTAAATGCCCAGGTCCATGGTAGGGTGAGGGGAGGGAGGGAGGTGGGACAAAGCTTCAGGTTTCATGGCTTCTCACTTCATCAGCATCACCTAGACCTCTGCTCTTACTTGAAAATGAGTTTGGAATTCAGTGATGCACTGAGAATTTTGCAAGATGATGTTCTTTGTCACATTGCTGGTCCGAATTTTCCATGACGCACTATGACCTAATATCTAATATCTCCTATTAATTTGAAAATTTTACCAAGTGCCTACTACTAGGTGCCAGTTACGGGTTTTAAGGCAATACAATGTCAAATACAAGGGCCAGAAGTAGAAGTTGCAGATTTTAAAATGCATTTAATAAAGAACTGTCTTACAACGAGACATCAAAGGAAGAGTTGAAGGGGTTTGGTGATGAGCAGGCTCTGCTGGTGTCTAGGGAGGCCGTCACAGGAAGAAGAAAGAACAGAGAGAGCAAGGAGCTTGTGAGTGTAGCACTGTTTGCCAGATCTGAGAAAAAGCACAGAGACCAGGGTGCTGCAAAGCCATGAACAAGGAGATCAGAGTGCAAGATACGAAGAGAGTTTGAGGGGAACTGAAAAACCTTAGTTCATGTATACAGACAACAAAATATGTTCCACAGTATCCACATCCTGATAAATAAGCCACTAGTGTACTCTTCCTGAAAGTAATCCCAAGTATTGCAACTTTATTCACAATAACCTAGGAGTAGAAAAACCTTATGTGTCCATAAACTGTTGAAGATAATGCAGTGTAAATATCCACAAGGGAGTACTTTCCAGCCCTAAAAAGGATGAAAATCTATCGAACTAGAGATCATATGTTCAGTGAAATAAGCCAAGAGAAGAAAGAAAAATACCACATGATCTCACTCATATGTGTAATCTAAACACAGTGACCTTGTAGGTATTGAGAAGAGAATAGTGGTTACCAGAGGCTGGGGAGAGTTGGGGCGAGGAGGGAGGAATGGGGCGAGCTTGGCCAATAGATGCTATTGTAGTTTGATAGAAGTAAGAAGGCTTGTTGGAGGAGGCTTGTTCGGGTGTGCTATTGTGCAGGTAGGGAGACTACAAATGATAACAATATCCCCTATATTAAAAAAATAAGAAAGAATTCTGAATGTTTTCCATTTACCATGAAGAGATGGTAAATGTTTGAAGAGATTGATATGAACTTTACACAATGATTTGGATGATGAACAATATATATATACATGTATCAAAACATCACATGGTACTCCCCAAGTATGTACAATTTTATATATATATATATATATATATATATATATAAATTAAAAATAAATAAATGAATGAAATGGAAAAACGAATACTTGAGCTTACAAAAACTTGAATAAATTAAAGAAATTTAGGAATATTATGTTGCAACATAAAATGAGTAACAGTGGTAACTGCCATATGCTTAAGAAATAATAAGGTCTAAACAATTGATTTGATTATGGTTCTAAACAATCATAAGTGATTCTTGGATAGAAGCTACACAATTAAATGTTAGTAAATAAATCGCCTCAGCTCGGACCAATAAGCATCCATGAGCAATGTAAGCAAGTAAATTTATCTTATATACTCAGTGGAAGATGCATTTCATTTTTAACACTGATGATTTCTAAACTGTAGGCTAAATCCTGGGATTTAGGGATGTTAGGTAATACGAGTAAGTTTGTTTTGAAAAATGTCTTTAAAGTAGCCTAAAAGGAATTTAAATGAGGATGTATGCTTTCCAAAGGTCAAGAAAAAAATCAAATAAGTGAACACACACAATCAGAGAGAAAGTAAAAAGAACAAAAAGAAATAAGTGAAAGCACCAAAAAATGACAGAAATAGTCCCCTGTGCATTCTCTAATGAATTCATCAATTCATGAACTCTTCCTTTAAAAATCCCCAAAGAATAGGACTCTACCCTTAGAACTTGTATGACAAGAGATATAAGGAGATGGGGAAAATGTGCTCGCATTTAAGCAAACATCAAATGCATTTCAAAGCACTATAATTCTAATTTTATAAAATGCATAAATATATACACATTATGTCATAAAATTAAGTTTTTCCTCTTAATTATCAGATTGCAGGGTGTTTATTCTCTTTATTTTTTCCTTTTCTGTTATTGAAATTTAAGTCAGTGAGCTTGCACCAGATTTTTATTCAGGAAGGAAATGTCATTTTTGTGAAACTAATCTTTTCTTCTCCCTGAAAAGAACAAAATTCTAATTGTAAATGTTTTATAAGATAATAATACAGAAAAATGTTAGTTGCCTTGTAAAATTAAAATGAAAAGGTTTATACAAAAATGTCCTTTGTAGCATATATATTATATGGATAGTAATAAAATTATTTTTTAACTCAAAGATGAGTGAATTTTGTTCTGGGTTGCATAGAAAATGTCAAAATGTATAATGTGAGTTGAGCTTTGGGTTGATTTTGGACAACTGGCTTTAGCACCCCTCCAACTTTGAACTGACAGCATCTTATTCTGGTCCCCTTCCTATCCTAACATATAAAGGAAAAGATATCTAACATATAAAGGAGAAGGTAAAATCTATCGCAAGAAATGCTTATTGTGAAAATCACACTCTCGAAGACAATAACATAGTTCATCATCATACCAAACTCTCAATATAAATTGTGCAAATTGGGGTCTGGGAGCAAGAGTGCCTGTTAAACATGAAGTCAAGGAGCCAGAAATGTAGAGTTAAATAAGGAAATGAATGCCAGTAAAGGGCACTGCATGGAAATACTAGAAAATTCAAGGATACTTCTCTTGTCTCTAAAATCAATTCAATCAGATTCTCCTCCAAGTGGAGAGGGTGATACTGATGAGACGACTTCATCCACAGAGTTTTCAACTGACAAGGAGAATATTACCATAACTTAGAGAAGACGCATTCAAAGAAACCAGACTGTTGTTTGAAATCTTGAAATCTCCTCAATCAAATTGCCAGCACTTGACAACGATCAACTAAAGGCTCTTCTGCTGTGTCTGGAACAACAAATGAGGCTATAAAGTTTAAACCTTTGAAGAGAAGAGAAGTTGCGTTAAAAAGAAAGAGATGCCTCTGTTTGAGCATTCCAAAGAGAATTTCAATTAGCAAAACAAACACACAAAAAGGCTGAGTGGCCACTATAAAGAAGGATGTTAGCAGAACTCCAAATGACCACCGTGCTGGGGGTCAGCTTTCCATGACTATAACAAGATCCCTGAGATCATCAACTTGGAAGGAGGAGAAGTTTATTCTGACAGTTTCAGAGGTTTCAGTCCATCGTCACTTAGTACATTACTTTGGGCCAATGGTGAGACAGAATATCATGGTGGGAAGCTTTAGTAGAAAAAGCTGCTCACCTTATGGTGGTGGCTGGCAAGCAGAAAGAGAAAATGGAAAGTTCTAGGGTCCCAATATCCCCTTCAAGGGCATGCCCCCAATGACCTAACTTCCTGCCACTAGGCCCCACCTCTTAAAGGGTCCACCACCTTCTAATAGCACCACAAGATGGTGACCACAACTTTAAGACATGGACCTTTGGGGAAATTTAAGAGATAAGCCATAACAACCACCATTTAAGAAAATATGCTTATAACGGATGGAAACAAACCTGTCAGCTGGCGGCAGCAAGGGCACATGGTGGCTTGGACGATGCAGGTGTGGATTATAAACTGGCTGCCATCTGGACTCACAACGTGTAGACACAGAGCCTGTTTTTGGCTGTTCTGTATAAAGAGCTTGTGAGGCTTGCGTTTTGTAAAATAAACACAGAAGCTATATATTGGGAGATTTTAATGGGAGATAGTCAGAGAAAGGTGAGTAAAATATACATGGTGATTGCTATCCACCTCTCTACTTCCTATTAGCAGGAAATAGAAACCACCAGGGCCCCTCTTCTAACCAGAGTCCATTAAGGCCCCTCTGCTAACTGGAATAGTCTTCACTTCAAACATGTTCTAAACACGGGGTGAGTTTCATCATTCCAAGTTTCAAAATTCATTTTCTGCCTGGTCATTTCTTCAGGAAAACAGACAAACATATCCACAGTCAGGATGCCATCAATTAGGAAACATTGACGTTTTACCATTCTCTTTTATAAATGTTTCCTTAAAGTATATGCCAGCATAAATACATTTCCAAGAGGCCAGCTCTTTAAACACATTTGAAAGTTAATGGAGGAGACCTTTCAATGCATTTATATTGCAAGGTGAAACTGTGACAAAAATAGCATCAGTTTTCCCAATAAAATCTCATAGCCATTGGAGCCGCGGCACCAATTCTGTTTCTACCTCTCTTGCCCTGTTTAGTGTAAAACAAAGAGGAAGCCAGCAATATCACAGCACACTAGCAGAACATTTCATCTCCTCTAACACTGCATGATGAAGAAAAATGTAAGGTTCCATTGCTTCACTCTCTTTTTTTTTCCTATTGTGTCTATGTTTGCATTGTAATTATTTCTTCAAATATATATTCTACGATGACTACAGTGTAGCCTGGATACAAAATGACTATGGTATAAGCCTTGTAAAGGCATCAACCCCTGGCGGCATCACTCTCTCACCTTGGATGCATCTGGACTTGTACTGTTTACAGCAGAACTTGGGATTGTTTAATTCATGGTTACACTGATGAGGCAAGTGATACAAATACAGCATAGAGGGGAAAGAAAAAGAATGCAGGGTAACAGACTCAGGAGAATTGCAATCACAGATTAACATTTTTCTGAAGCAAATGGGAAAATAAAAGTATTTACTCCTCCATATCTCCACTCCGTGTTTTTTTGTTTGTTTGTTTGTTTTGCATTCTAAGCACACTGAAGGCTGTACTCAGACTGTCCACTGTCTTTTAACAGAAATCACTACCAAGAGGTGATATTGGAGTGCCCGCTGAGCCATCGAGGGACCAGCCATCAGGGCCAGCCACCAGCCCCTTGGCCACCCCCTTTCCACATTTCCACACCTAGCTCCTGGGGGAGGACCCAATGAAAAACAGAAAAATCAGAGTCTAAATTGCTACCTGCCCTGCCTGTCGCAGAATGTGCCTTCTGCAACATCTGGCTCCAAGATTAAAAAGGAAAAACAAGAAGCGGAGACTCTTGATGAGACCTCGATTTCCTCACCTTCCCCCCTAAATGTGGAAATCGCCTTCCCTGTTCCTAAAAGACAGAATGAGCTCAATCTGAATTCTGGGTGAGAGGATCAGATACATGAGTTTCTAACTCAGACTGGATTTCTTTTTGGCTTTTAGAAAATAAATGTTATTGTGCATATTGAGGTTTGCAACAGGATGTTGCAGGACACCTACAGACAGTAAAACGGTCACTGTAGTGAAGGATGCTAACATAGCTTTCATCTCACACAGTCGCTTTTCTGTTGTGACAAAAGCAGCTAAAATCCGATTATTTAACAGAAATCCCTAATGCAACACAATTTCATTAGCTACAGTCCTCATGTTGTACATTTAGACCTCTAGATCTGTTCATCCTATATATCTGCTACTTCTGTCCTTTTACTACAGCTTCCTATTTCCTGACCCAGCCCTACACCCCTAATAACAACAGTTTAATGTTTTATTTAGTCCCTCAGTAAATATCCCCATTTCCTTTTTTTTTTTGCATTCTAAGTGTAGACTGTCCATTGTCCATTTTAACAGACATCACTACAAAGAAATCACACACACACACACACACACACACACACACTCCACACATGTGTTAGTCAGTTGTCCATTACTGTGACAAATGCCTAAAATAATCACCTTAAAAAGAGGAAAGGTTTATTCTGGCTCACAGTTTAGGAGGTTTCAATCCATGGTCTGTTGCTGTGGAGCCTGCGTTGAGGCAGCATGTATGGGTGGGAGCCCATGGTGAAGGAAATCTCTCACCTTATGACAGCCAGAAAGTGAAAGAGAGAGGAAGAAGAGGGGGCTGGAGTCCTCAAGACTCCTTTGGGGGCACACTCCCAACAACCTAACTTTCTCCCACTAGGCCTCACCTCTTAAAGGTGCCATGACCTTCTAAGAGCACCACAGGCTGGCAACCAAGCCGTCAACATGTGGGCTTTGCGGAACATTCAAGATCCAAATTGTGGCAACCAATAAAACAAGACCATCTTCTACTGAGATTCCAGCGAAGCTGGGGAGGTGGCCTAGGGGAAGGGGGGAGAGGGAGAATCAATGAAGGAATCACTTCCATTGACATAATACTAATGCCAGTCTCAATATCCTGCATGGAGAAGGGGAAGTGAGGATGGAGCTGGGGGAAAGCCCTCCAAGCGCTGTGCGCATGTGTGTCAATACCACTATGAACTACATGATGATGTGAAACTATAATGCACCAAAAAAAGGAGACCACGCAATATTCCTTTTTGTGACTGGCTTATTTCACTTGGCATAGTTTCCCCTAGGTCCATCTGCATCCTGACAGATGACACAATTTCCCCTTCATTTAAGCCTGGATAGCGCTCCCTTGTACACACACATCCCACATTCTCGCTATCCATTCATTCGTCAATGCACTCAGGTTGTTTCCATTTCCTTGTGATTCTGAACGTGGCTTTAATGAACTCAAGAGTAAAGACACCTTCGTGAAGTGGTGATTTTTTTTTTCATATGCAGCTTCCCAAACCACAGACTGAAGAAACAAGTCCATGTTGTGGTGGTCCAGGCTAGCAGACTACCTGTCACCAAGATGTATGCAACTGTTCTCTTCTTGTTCCAATTCAGATTCTAAGGGAGAAGGTACATGTTTGGGGCTGTCTTCCAAAGGAAGCATGGATCCCCCAACCTGCCCTGCCATCCCAGGGCAGGGATGGTCCTTCCTTTCCTGAAGAGATGTTCCCTACCCCGCTCCCAACTTGGCTTCTCAGACACAGTGATTGCTATAGACCAGTCCTCTGCACTAAATTTCCTGTGCTTGTATACATGGAGTGTTGCAATGAGCGAGGCCTGGTAGTGCATGCCTGTATTTGGTAAGTTGAGACAGGAGGATCACAGATTTGAGACCAGCCTCAGCAACTTAGTGAGACTCTCGGCAACCTAGTAGTACCATTTCAAAACAAAAATAAATAAACAAATAAAAGGGCTGGGGGTGTAGCTCAGATTGAATACCCCTTGGTTCAATCCCTAGCACAAAACAAAAAGTTTCAATAAGAAGACACTGACAGCTTCCAGAGACAACTATTTTTGTTGGTCCAATTTTGTTGTTGCTCCATCATCCCTAGTGCAGATTAAAAACAAAGATGATGGGCTGAATGAGGCCCAAAGATTGTCTCTGTAGATAGAGTCTTATTGGAACCCAGCCACACAGACTCGTTCACATGAGCTATAATAGTTGAATAGCTGCAGAAGAGAAGGTACAGCCCACAAAGCCTGAACTACTAAGGGTCTGATCTTTAACAGGAAGATTTCCCCAGCCCCTGCCATGGAGTGACGCCCCCATTTTCCCCATGAGAGGTGGCTCATTAACACAGACACATTCAAGTTCCAGGGTGGGGGCTGAAGAAAGGGGACACCGCTACTTCACTTGAGCACCAACCTCAGAAGCTGCAATCTTGCAGAACTGACTTCAATCGAATGGTCACACTTAACTTCAAGGGACACTGGGGAATTTTTCTTTATTTTGTGTAGCGACGGACTCAGCTGCAAACAAGAGTCCTATCACCTTGTACAAAGGTGAGAATTGCAACTCTCAGGATGAGAGCCAAGGCGGCCCTCGTTTTCATTCCGGCAAGGACACTCCATGCCTCGCATGTTTATGAGGCTAAACAAATGTTTCCATTAAAAAGTGACAGTGAGCCTCTCAAAAATCAGCACCCGACACAGTTTTCTTGAGCCCTGACATTTTACGATTGTACACAGTACCTACCATGAGTTGTTTACTGAATTTTGATTACTTTACAATTATACTGGAATCCTATTCGTGGAGCTTAAGCCAGTAAAATCCCAAAGCATCCAGAGCATAAGGAGAAAGCTGCTGAAGTCCATACCATGGCCAGCAGTGAGCCCACATCGGACCCTCCCTTAAGCACTGCGAGGGAACTTTTGCATCCCAAGCTCTTTTGCACCAGTTTTATAAACCTACCATAGCTGGATTTTTTTTAATTTTGGAAACTGGATGTATATAAGAAAACTGATTCTATTGTATGAATACCAGTAGCCTGAGCATTCTTGTGTACTTCTTTGTTCCTTTTTCCCTACAGATACTTCTTTTTTATTTATAATTGCAGTCAGGCTCTTTAGATGTTCATGAAAATTGTTTACAAGGAGTATTATTATGGAGATGTTTTGAGTTCTAGGATACCTGGGTTGTCGAGTCTGAAAAGATTTTATTGAAAAATTGTGTAGTCCAGGGCATGGAATCATGCAAGAGCGTGGTTATGTAATTCCTCTCCTGCAATTCCGTTCCCATTCCAACATAAAGGCAGAATGACGCAGAACCATGTGCCTGAATTCTCGCTATCGCCATTGAAACTGTTCTTCAAGAGACAAGACAATGCAACGGGATTTTCAGAGGAGAACTGGGGGAGTTTGGTGCCCTTGGATCTGCAGGGTTGAAGCCACTGAAAGGTGTCCTATGGAGCCTCACTGGGAGCTGGGATAAAGGAAAATGTGCACCCGTATGCACTTACTCAAACATTGTCCCCTGCTTGGAGCAGGGGGAAAAGTCATGAAAACATCTACAATTAAAAAACAGGACTCCGCATAACACAAAGGATAGTCTACTCTGCTCCATCTGTCCACACCCCATCTTCAGCTTTCATGAACCACTAGTAGGATGTCTTGGACAGGGAGCCTGGCCTCCAGGAGATGCCTGTCCCTGCTGCTGGATGGTGCAGGTCATGGGACAATCAAACAACCAAAGTCTGTCTTTATGTACAATGCTGAAAGTTGGGAATAGGATTTTTTGTATAATTCAGATTATCTTGATTTCCTTAGGAAAGAAACATCTAAATGCAATTCCTGAGTTTAAATGAATATGCACTTAATGACTTTTGACCTATGCTGCTAAATTGCTCTCCAAAAGGAATAGGCCAGTTATATTGGCACCACTTCTATGAGTACAGTCCCAATGCCTGTTGCCAGCATCGGGTGCTACCTAGGTGTTATCAGTATAGATAAACACTCCGAGGTGCCTCCTTCTTCCCCTAAAATCTATATAAGGCTCACATCTACCTTCTGGTTCTGTGCACTCAATGATAGCACATTTTTCAGAGAAATCTAGACAAGCATCTTTTCCTTTTCTTTCTCTATTCTTTCCTTGATTCCCTCCCCAGTTATATACTCATAAACTCATTTCAGGCTAAAATCAGCTGTTCCCTTGCTATCTTTTCTTCCCAACCAGATATATCTTCTCAAAGATCGGGCCTATTTTCATCCATAACATGACAAAGATGTCACACTCAGTGAATATGTCTAAGTATGAAGTTTCATATTTTATTTGAAGAGTATATTTTTCTCTGTGTGTGTGTGTGTGTGTGTGTTGGCATGTATGCATAAATATATAGATGTATAGATATATATGTATATATGTGTGTATATATGAAACATAACACATATACACACATATAACATAAAACACATGCCTACACACACACACACACACACTCACACAGAGGGAGAGAGAGAAAGAAAACATATATATATATATATATATATATATATATATATATATATATAGTGGAAGGAAGGTCATATGTCCCAACTGAGGTTTGCCTATTTCGTGTTATTGCTTTCTTTTTCTTTTATGGTCCTGGGAATTGAACCAAGGGGTATTCTGCCTCTAAGCTACACCCCCAGCCCGACTTTAATTTTTTTTAAGCAGGGTCTCGCTAAGTTGCTGAGAGTCTCACTAAGTACCTGAGGCTGACCTCCAACCTGCCGTCTCCCATCTCATCTTCCTTCTCAGTACTGGTATTACAGCCATGCGCTGCCATGCCCAGCTCCTACTTCTTGATAACTTATTCAAGTTCCCACAAAAATTTCCCCACTTCCAATTCCATAATATTTTCTTCCTGAAAAAAATTGTCGCCATCTGTACTTGGTAAAAAGATGACAGAAGAGCGCACTGTCCATTTCCCTCCATTATGCTGAGCAGGACCTGCACAGGTCTCTTCCTCAAGGTGAAGTCACAGGTCAGCAATGGTGCTGTTTTGGAACCATGCGAAGATCTCCTGCTGGAGGTGACCCTTTGAGCTCATGATCCATCTCCCCACTTCCTGTGCCCCTTCTTTTAGGCCACACAGCCTGGTGGCTGCTGTCAGGAGGACAGTGTCTAGTCAGAACACCTCCAAGGTTCTACTTGGTAGTCAGGTGGTAGGTACTTGGGCGCTGAGTACTCAGGTGCTGGGTACTTGTGTGCTAGTAGTTGAGTGGTACACTCCATGATGCTCTCACAGCTCCTGTTAAGTGTACACACTAGCTCTTGGGGTGGGACAGACTCTAGTTTACCAGGGCCAGCATAGCTGGACAGGGCCCCCCAGGCCACCTTCCTCCCACTCAGCTAGCTCCATGCCCTCCCTCGGCTTCTCCCCTCCCAGGCACTCCTGGGCAGGCAGCATGCTCTGCTTTCCCCTAGGTTGGTCCCTGAGGATGAAATGAAATTCTCAACTATGGTCATCCATCCCTTCTCATAATGTCTGAATATCTAGAACTGTGTGACCATCAGCCTGGACACTTTGGTTAATACAGAAGGACACTCCTGTTCAGCACTGAAGGACACATTCAGTCCCCCATGATACTCAAGATGTTCCAAGCTAACGAGGAAAACTACCCATAATCATGATGGCCGTAAGTAGTTTCAAAATCCAACCCCAAGATCAGAGATCAGTTAATGACACCAGAATCTCAGAATGTATTAGGAAGAGGAGTGGCAAGGAGGACTGTGCATGAGGATACTGGTCCTTGCTGAATACCCACTAAGTAGAGGTGGTGTTTTTGAAATGTGCTCATAGACAGTCTTTTTAAAACTGCAGAGCAACCCTCCATACTCAAGATAGTGGTAAAGAAGGTTCTAGAAAGCTAAGTAGCTTGCTAAAGTTACTTATAAGTGAGAGATTCAGTGGCTGGCTAAAGAAGAGACATTGCATCTGGGAGAGGCAGGAAGAAGAATGGGAGCTATGGTAAGAAAGATCTGAGCAGTAAGGGATTTTGAAGAAAGCCTGGTTGCTTGCAACTATCCTAGGCAAAGCCATGATGCTAAGCTGAGACTCAAGTGCTGAGATGGACCCTTGTCACTGGACCCCTGCCTCCCTTCCAGGGGGATGTGAAGCTGGAAGTGAATCTAGCTGGAGACGCCCCCTGTACCTGCCTCAGCCCCTTCTGCGATGCACGCATGCTGCGTGACAGTTTTAGCTCCGTTCAGTGGTGACAAGACAGTGCACCGATGTGAAATGGGTAATGGGACTTGAAGTCAAGGCTGATGGGTCTCAGATAATCAGAACCAAGACCTCAGAGTCTGAGGAAACGCTGTGACATTATCAAAGTCCACGGTCCCATGGCAGACAGCCAGGCGTCAATCAAAATAGGAAGCTTCACTCAAGGGAGCGAAAAAAGATAAAAGGTAAATGTCAACCAACCCTTTAGTCAGCTTAAATGTTTGAGATACAAAAGCATTTTGGACATCACGGCCATTCTGAGCATCACAATCAAATTAGTCTTGGAGATACATGTGTGCTCTTGTTTTCCCAGAGTACACACATTACGTTCTGCTAATGCCCACGAATAAGCAAGTAAATAATCAGAATGCCCTGTCTGTTGCCTCACCAAATTGGAATTGATCTTTCTTTCTAAGTCTGGATACCTGAAAATCTATTGTTAGCAATGTTATGGAGAAACAATCCTGAGATTTCTCAAACTGGATCTCCACCTCATTCTTTTTCAGAGGCCATAGGAAAAGCAAGTGCTAATTGGATGAGTTGGAGGCCCTTGATTTATAATTCATGGATAACAGCGACTATCCCACAGATACTGAGTTTTGGAGACTGAGGATGGAAAAGACCTGAGAGTCACCCATACTGAAGAGGGAATCTCTAAGATGTCTACCTGGACAGGGAGCAAGAATGGTAGGGCACCACTGGGTCTGTTCTGCCCACACAACACTCTCATTTGATTACCTTCAAGTATTATCAAGCTCATTTATGAATGGGGAAGCCAAGGAGCAGAGAGAAGTCACAGAGATGATAGGTGAGAACTACTCTAGAAAACATCCCAACCTCCTGCGTGGCGATGGGCACGCCCCAGGCCGCTTTCAGAGCAGGATGTAACTTTTGGTGACCGTAACCCTGTAAGCAATAGGCAGTGTCTACTTCAGTCGTTTTTATTTAATCATAAGCCGTAAAATTAGAAGGTAATAGAAAATAATGCTTATACATAATTTTGAGCAAATCTTTTGCACTGAGTTTTCTCTTCAAAAATTATCAACACCAATCTCAATAACATGTATGGGGAGGGGGGAGGGGAAGAGGCAGGGTCAGGAGGGAAACACACCCAGTGCTGTGTGCTGAACCTCATTATGATGTATAATTATGGTTCACCAATACAAGCAGATAAAATAAATGCATAACTATTAAGGAAATGTTTTAGATTATGAAAATACTCTAGTATTCACTGTGGATATGGTTGCACATATAAGTGGATATACAGGAAAACTGAATTGTACACAGGGGAGGAATTTTAGGGTATATGAACTATATCTCAGTAGATCTGTTAAAAAGAATTAAAAGGTTTGAAGAGATAAAAACCAACACTTCTTCCATCCACATCCACATGAGGACAAGGAGCATACTATATAATATGAGCTTTAAATTTAGAAGGCTAAATTCTGATCTCAGACGGGCTTCATTCTAGCTGAGTGACAAGGGGAAAATTACCTAACCTAGCCGGGCCTCGGTTTCTCTATCATTTAACGTGGGTTGTTGGAAATGACACCAGAATACAGGGTTTTCGTGAGTACGTTTGAACATGCCTGATGCAACAAATATCAATTAATTTTTATTAAAATTCTGAACATACCTGGGAGTTGCCTACATTGCTAGTTCAAAGTCAAGTGCACTTCCCAACAACAGGACTCTCTTGCCGTTAACAGCACACTGACAAGCAGTAATGTTCTCAGAAATTTAGATGTATTCCTTAAGATGTTGACTCTGTCTATAACTCTATGATTTAGAGGTGCATCATCCAGCAAATAATTATGGTCACCAAAAAGGACGATTCTCAGTGTTCTTATCAGCTTAACTAGAAATGGGAGGAGCTGAACACAGGGGGAGCCTTATTTGTGTCTACCGACTCCAGCAAGGCCCTCTACAGCCTGGGACAGAAGGAGAACTTGCTCCAGATGCAGAGCTAACTGCTTTCACCTGTTTGCTTCCTGCCTCTTCAATCTCAGGCAAGTTTCCTAATCACACCAAGGCTGGCAAGTCTTGTTTGTAAAAATGCTTATATGATAACCTACATTATACAATTCTAGTAAAAAATAAGTATTATATAAATACTTCCCAGCACTACATTGTGTCCATTAATATTTGTTTTCTTCCCTCTCAATAAAAATGCAAGAGGTGTGTGATATAAAAACTCACAGGTTTATGTGGCATGATCTAGGTGAAATTCTTTTATGTATAATTATTTTGCTTTGCATCCAGAGGCATGGATACCAATTTTAGGTTGTTTGCCTGAAATTTGTCATATGGAGAGTGGGAAAAAAAAATCACTGCTCTTGAGAACTCTGTCTGCACAGTCGGCAACTAACTAGGATATCCACAACTCCTGCATGCCCCAGTCTTGTTGAGTGCCCACCGTGTCAAGCGCATACCAAATTTAGCAGAGAATTGCAATTGCCATTGCAGGCATCTCTGCCCTTTGGCTTTACTTTTCTTGAATTCTCAGGGGAAGAAAACATAAAAACTTCCCAAACACTCAAATCTTTATATCTTTTACTGAGGGTGCTAAATTGTCCTCTTTTTTCTGTGTAGATATGAAAAAGATATGGTCTTGCCTCTGGTGATATTCGCTCTGTGGGAGAGAGGCTGAAATAACATTCTGGACGCAAATAGACTACAAATGACTTAAGACCTTTGAAAATCATTCCTTCAGTATTGATTCTCTCCAGGAATGAAAGCCAGCCCTGAGCAGATGCAGACCCAGGATTGCAGAATTCCATGGGAGAGGCTGGAGCAGTCAGAGAAACTGTAGTTGCCCAGGGCACTCAGCAACATGGCCACCAGCTAGGCAGGCTTCAACTTTGTGCATGCCTTTGAAAGGCTTTCCATTTATTCTGGACACACTCATTTTCAGGTGACAAGTTTGTAAAGAAGGATAAAATCCTTGAATAATATCATAGCTGTAATCAGCAATGATATTCCAGTGCTTTGATTTTTTAATGTCTAAGTCTCTGGACTACACATGATCATATTGGAAGCCTCCTATAAACCTGTGAGTATCTTTCCTAAGCTCAGTGTCTCTTCTACAGAAGGAGAAACAGATTCTGGAGCCCTTAGACTGTTGAAAACAGGAAACCTGGGTGGAGGCAGAATGGAATCCCTATTCTCTGACACCTGCTTAGTATCACTGCCACTCATCAATAACTTCAGTGACTTCCTGTAAATTCAGGCACAAGCCATCCATCAGTGTAGGGCTGATGGTGTCTTGGTTAACATTCTCACTGCTGTAATAGGAAACAACTAACCACACAACTTAGAGGAAGGAAGATTTATTTGCTCACAGTTCTTGGAAATTTCAGATTTCAGTCCATGTTAGGCTGGGTGTGTGGAGCTCAGGGAATGGCAGCAGGAAGCAGAGAGAGGAAGAGCACAAGCCTCCACTCTCACATCATAGAAGCTGGAAGCAGAGGGATGAATAACCATACAATCCCCAAGGCCACACTCCCAGGGATCCTTTCTTAAAATTCTAAATCCAAATTATTACACTTCAACCCTGCCTCCCTAGACCTCATGGCCACTTCACAATGCAAAATGCATTCAGTCCATCTCCAAGAATTCCATAATCTTAAAAAATTTAGCATTGCTCAAAAAACAGTTTTAGCACAGCATTCCAAAGTGCAAAGTCTCCCCTAAGACTCAAGGTCAACTCTTGGCTGTGAGCCCCTATAACAATAAAAAGCAAATTACATATATCCAATGTACAATGACACAAGGTAAGTAAGCATTTACCTTCTAAAAGGGAGAAATAGGGACACAGGAAAAAGTAATGGGACCAAAACAGTGTTTAAATATAGCAGGACAATCATTTGATCCTGCAGCTCCAGTTCTGACATCTGGGGCACATGGTGGTGAGATGTGATCTCCACAGGGCCTTAGCAGCCCTGCCCTTATGGCCTAGTTAATTGCAATGGGTGGCATATTGTCTTTTCTAGCCTATCTCCATGGCCTGCAGTTTTCAGTCTTTCTTCATTGTCCTGCCATATTTCTGGCATCTCTAAATCTCAGGGGTTTTCCTTGAAACCTTGGCATCATACTCACAGCTTTACAAATTGCTCTATTTGGGCCTGCTTGCAGGGATTCTGACCCTGCCACACATTGCGTGGCTTCCTAGGCCTTCCTTTGAAATCTGGAGGGAAGACTGCATGACTCCTTTTTTTCCAGCAAAGCCAGCATTATGTGATCCCCAAGATCAACTGCTAGCAGGAAAGTTAGTCACACCCTCTTCAATCACAGCCACAGGAACCACTCCATCTTAACCATAGCTGGGCCTGCCTGCTGCCATCCAGGCCACCTCTGGGGCCTCCTCCATCTGGGTTCCTGATGGTCCCACCTCCATCACAGCTTCCACTGGCCCCACCTTCATCATGGCACCAGTGCCTCCTTCCTATCAGCCATCTTACTTTCTTCCACAACATCTTTTCTCTGGGCCCCAATTTTACACATACCTTTCTGGCTCACCTGCAAATCTGTAAAGTCTCTCCATTTTACTTTCTGCTCCTGAAATGTTGTGTACAATTCACTGAATGTAGACATCAATATCCATAGTGCAGTTTGGATACTTTGCTGTGTTTTGTTTGTTTGTTTTCAGTACTGGGGGTTGAACCCAGGGGCATTTTATGTCTGAACTACACCCCCAGCCCTATTTTTTATTCTTTATTTTCAAACAGGGTCTCACTAAGTTGTGCAGGGCCTCAATAAGTAGCTGAGGCTGGCTGCAAATCCAGATCCTCCAGTCTCAGCCTCCCAAGTACTGGAATTACAAGTGTGTGCCACCAAACCTGGCTACTTTTCTGTTTTGAGATTTCCTCCGACATCTTAATCAGTCCATCATCTTTAAGTTCAACCTCACACAAAGTTTCAGGACATGGGCAAAATGCTGATAAGTTCTTTGCCAGAATGTAACACATGACGCCTCCACTCCATTTTCCTAAGGAGTCCTCTTTACCCTCTGAAATCTCCTGAGCACAATCTCTACTGTCCACCTTTTTAGTCACATTCTGGATTTTCCAACTTCTTCTCACAAACCAGTTCCAAAGACCTACAATCCACATGGTCAGATTTAGATATAGCAGTGACCCAATTCTGATACCAATTTTTGTCTCAGTCAACATTCTCATTTCTATAATCCAAAACAATTGACCACATAACTTAGAGGAAGGACGATTTATTTGCTCACAGTTTTTAGAGATTTCAGGCTTCAATCCATGCCAGGCCAGGCCTGCAGAGCTCAGGGCATGGTGGCAGGAAGAAGAGAAAGGAAGAGCCCAAATCTCTGCTCTCACATCATGGAGGCTGGAAGCAGAGAGAGAGTAGAGGGAGTGGGAACCATGTAATCCCCAAGTCCACAGTCCCAGGGATCCCTTCTTAGCAACCAAGCCCCACTTCCAACATTGCTACCTTGTTTCTGTGAGGGATAGGGGGACATCCTAAATCCAAACCATCACAGATGGTTAACAGGTTATGTTAGTAACAGAATGAAAAACCATGAGACCATTTGGAAGAATGGGCCAGGATACATCACTAAGAGGGGAACAAGCTTACCCATGCTAGTTTTGAATGAGCAAAGGAAGAAAACAATAAAACTTGGAGGTGCAGCATGATTTAATCTCAGTTTGGGGAATTATTTCCATGCTTCAAATGTTTTTGCAAGGAGGTCATTAAGGATGTTCAAAAAATACCTACATGAATATGTGATTCCTCTAGTATGAGAAGCATGGGGGGACTGTGGGTGGGTGAAGAGTTAGCAGATTCAGCTTCAAGTTTTTGTGAGTGATAGTCCTAAGTCCCTGGTGTCCCTGTGCTTTGATGTAACCAGCCAGCACAACCTGAATTAAGATGCCTCATCATTCCTCCTGGTGTGTTTGACAAGTAATGATAAATTTTACATAAATAAAGCTACTTTTGCTGCTCCAGATGGGGTGCTGGAAGCTCTGAAGCTTTCAGTCTTTTGTTCTTTACCACTACCCTGTGGAAGAGGCATTAACATGAAAATAAGAGCTTTTCTGCATAAATGTTGGGGGAACAGGAGAGGGAGACCTGCACATTTACATCTCCAACTAAATATAGGAGCTGCCCTGAGTGTGTAAAGTAGACCAGATCCTGAAACTATAAAGGAGGGACCATCATCTAATTTTGCCTGAAGAAAATTGAGGCTCCAGGAAGGAGTCACGCAAGCTAGTATGTCTGGGTTCTGGTTAGGCAAAGCCTAAACCCAGGTCTGACACCATGTTCTGCTTCAAGTGTTCAGGTGAGTGTTTGGGTGAAAGGGGATATTTATGGAGATAAACATTTTAAATCAGAGCTTCACTTATCTGAGGGGAGAACACAGGAAGGACCTGTAGCAATGATCACCCTACTATTCAGGATAAAGCCCTCCTCTAGCTGCCTGCAGCACTCCAGCCCCAATTCTCATGGCTGAGTAGTGTGGTTCCCATCTGTTACTTCGATGGTCCGATAGACAGGAAACTTTCTTTTGGGCACCCAGCCTGGGATGTCTTTTATAAAGGAACTGTCCACCTTCAGAATCTAAGATAGAAATGGAGACTACTTCCCACTCTGGAAGCCCACAGTGCCAAACACTTCCTTTCCCAAGACAGATAAGAGGCATAGGTTTGTCACGCTGATGTTCCTGCTCTGGATGAAACTTAGAGGCCAGACATCCAAAGGCACACAGCTAAAGCCAGGTATGGTGGCACATGCCCATAATCCTAGTACTTGGAAGGTTGAGACAGGATGATCACAGGTTCCAGGCCAGCTTCAGCAACTTAGCAAGGTCCCTCAATAACTTAATGAGACCCTATTTCAAAATATAAAATAATATAGGGCTAGAGGTATAGCTTGGAGGTAGAATGCCTCTGGGTTCAATCCCCAGTACCAAAAAAAAAAAAATTACAAAGACACAGAGCTAGCATAGGACTCCTCTGGGGTGTGGCTCAGCAGTGGTGGGCACAGTCTCCCTTCTCTGAGACCACAGTGGAGAGGGATCTAGCAGTCTTCCTAGCCCAGGACTTGCGGGTGTGGGTGGTATGAGCAGCAGTTCTAGGGACATGAAAAACAGGAAGAATACTCATGATACCAGATTGGCAATGTGATACCAGATGTTAGATTCTGGTATGGAGCTCACACATGGGTCTGAGCTTTCCTAGAAGTGGTCTAGGACTGTCACCTGACATCCTCTAAGCTATAGCACTTCTGCTGAGATTAGGCACCGCCCCTTGCTGTAACTTGCAGATCAGATTGTTTCTTTCCTTTGTTTCCCTTTTTTAAAAAAAAAATTATAATTGCATTTGTATTAACTATCCAGAAAAAGGCAATCCCGGCAGACAGAAAGCAGTTAGGATACAAGGGCCTGGGGGAAGATGTGGTGGTGTGACAGCTGATGGGGGGATAAAACTGAGTTTTTAAAAATTTTTTTTGTTTTTTTGTTTCTTTGTTTCTTTGCTTCTTTGTTTGTTTGTAGTACTGGGGCTTGAACCCAGGTAAAACTTCTGAGCTACACCCCAGCCCTTTATTTTTAATTATGATTTTGAAACAGGGTCTTGTTATCGTGCTTTGATCTAGAACCTGCAATCCTCCTGTCTCTGCCTCCGAAGTACTGGGATTACAGGCCTGCACCATTACACACAGCTTATTATCTTAGTGTGAGTTGACACACAATAATGGTACAAACTTACAGGGTTCTGTGTGTTTCAACATGTGATCATTTTATTAGCATTACCATACTTTCAAACATATATCATTTCATTGTGCTGGGAACAATCACAATGCTCTATGTTAGCTATTTTAAAATGTGCAATTAATTGTTTTCCACCACAGTTACTCTACCACGCTAGGATAACATGAGTTATCCTACTGCAGTATAGAATATAAGTTATCCTACCACACTACAGAACATGAGTCATCCTACTGTGCTACAGAAAGTAAGTTAACCTACAGCACTATAAAATGTGAGTTATTCTGCCGCGGGATAGAACATGAGATATCCTGCCCCCTGATAGAAAATAAGGAGTTATCGCTGCCTTCCACCTGCAACCTGCAGCCAACGACCATCCTCTGTTCGCTCCCCAACCCTCTTACCCTTCCCAGCCATTAGTAGCTCTCTGCTTCTATGAGACTGACATTTTTAGCTTCCATAAATGAGAACATAGAGTACATGTCTTTTTCTGCTTGACTTACTTCGTGTTACATAATATCCTCCATGTTGTACTAATGACAGGACTTCGTTGTTTGCCATGACTAATATTCCCTTTTGTGTATAGACCACAGTTTCTGCATCCCTTCCAGAGTCTATGGCCACGGGTTCATTCCACAGCCTGACGACAGTGAGTAGTGCTGCAGTGGACAGGTGAGTGCTGGGCTCTTCCACACGCTGATTTCCTTTCCTTTGAATGTACTCAGTAGTGGGAGTGATGGGTCAGATGGTAGTTCTATTTCTAGTGTTTTGAAGAATCTCCATACAGCTTTCCACTGAAATTACTGAACTGATTTACATCCCTTCCCTGCAGAGCACAGGAGGACAGGAAGGCGACCACCGGGCTTACTGTTCCAGCTTCTCTGACTCCCAGCACAGGTTTGCAGCTGGCTGTAAGTTTGCTGAGGGATAAATATGAATCAATGGTCAATTCTCAAGCCTTTTTAAATTTTTCTACCCACTGACAGTCTCGAATCAATTGCATAGGAACAGAGAGCCATATTTACTCTGTTTGTGTGCTTCTCTTCCCAATCAACAGCAGACAATAATCTTGAAGTTCTCAGTAACACACTCAGTCTTTTTCTGAACAAAAATCTAGTCCAATTCGTGTATTACTGTGCCAATCCCTTTTTCTCACTTCTCTTGTTGTGACTATAAGTTTCACAGGGTCTTAGTTATTACAAAGCAATAGCGGGGAGGGAGAGGAATTTGCTTAGCTTGGGGGGCAGTCAGAGTTTGGTGGAAGCAGAGGACTCGCTCCTTCCCCTCTGCTTCTCGGCTGTGGGGTTCTGCAGTCCACATTTACTTTCTGACACTGGCTCCATCCTGTGGCAGGCTGGATGGTCTCCACCCCAACCCCAGCTCTGAGTCAGTCTCTTGATATGCGCTCTTCTGAGAACGCTTGAGCAAATTCCCTACAGCCTCAGCTGGGGGAGACCTTTCATATTTACTCCACACTCAGTACAGCCCACGAGAGGATGAGGCTAACAGGGACAGCCAACCTTCTTATGGCGTGCCATACGTCATAACCCTAAGAAAACTGAAGGTCCCAGGCAGCCACCCGGGACACAGGTAGCAACATTTGCTGTTTCCCACTTGGTGGTAGGATTTTGCCCTTGATCAACCATTCTGTCTTCACACCTGGGCAGTCCTGGTCTTACAAAGTCCACCGGAGACCCAGACATCAGTGATTCTCATTCAGAATCCTAGCTAAACCTCCAGGGAGGTTCTCTGAGTCCATTTGCCTCCAGTTCTGCAGCTGGAATCAGCTGGGGAGGGGAAGGTGGCAACGGAAGTCACTGGTGCTCAAAGTATGGCTCCTGGACCAGCAGTGCTTTCATCACCTGGGCACTATTTAGAAATGCAAGTCTTGTACCTCACCCAGATCTACAAATGAAAAACTCTAGGGTGATGTCTGCAGCCCCCATTAGAGCAAGCCCTGCAGGGGATGTTGCTGCTCCCCAGATTGATGTCCACAGGCATAAATCATCTTTAACCCCCTTAACCTGCTTCTCTAACATCTGTTCCCCAGTAGATTTGCTTCTATTATGAAGCCTCTTTTCCAATTCCATCTTGCCTGAGTGAAGCAATAGTTCCTCCCCATGAATCCTGGTGGGGAGATAGAATGAGTCCTTGAGTTTGGTTCCATGTGAACGTGGCTACGTGGAATATCCAGCACCTGTATGCATGCGTGTGTGCACCTGAGTGTGTGCTGATACACCATGTGCATATTACATAGTGCCCAAACAATAAGGAAGCAAAGGAAGCAATCCTCATTGTGTCAAGCTACTGCCACTTGTTAACCCTTTCTACCTCTCCTAATCATACTACAATGTCCTGCCTTTCCTACTTCCTGCCCTCAACCTGACCCACGTCATTTCATACGAGACTACATGAATATTCAGGAAGCTGTCTGAGCCACCCTAAGAGGAAGCCCAAGAGACCTCTGGAGAAGAATATTTGAGACTCAAACAAAGCTCTCTCCCTACTTTACTCTCCAGATTTCTCATGTGATGTTTACTCCTTCCTGTTGCAGAAAAACATATATATATGTGTGTGTGTGTGAAATATATATATATGAGTGAAATATATATATGTGAAATATATATATATGAGTGAAATATATATAGGAGTGAAAGAAGTAGAGTATGAAACTGATGAAGACTCCCCTCATCTTCATTCAGACATACCTTCTGGAAGAAAGGATTTATTTAAGCCTCATGGAAATGTTACAGATTGAACCCATTGCTCCCTGTAGGAGCAGCACCCTGAGAAAGGGCTGGTCATGGGTAGAATGAGAGGGCAAACTGAACATGTGTCATGACAAGGCATAGAAGCACAGGAATTGGGTCAAATCCATTGAAAAGGAAAATGGAACATAAGTGCGCATAGGTGGACGTCAGGGCAGCTGACACAAGCTGCTGAAGTCCTCAGGGTTGAGGTTTCATCTGGTCAATGCCCTTGGTACCATGCTCAGGGCTCAGTATGCACCCAAGACTAATTTAAATTGCAACATGATTCAATAGATGGAAACAGAGAAACTTGAAATAAGCCTTTTGAGTCTTATAGCTGCACAAAGCCATTGTACGTGAAGAGTACAGAGAAAAACAATTGGAATCATTTCAGGCTTTGAAAACTTATAATTACAGGTGAGTGGCTATTATGTTATTGGAACAGCCATTATAACTGAAAGGTACAATTTGAGATAATCTATGTGAGGACATTAATACACCATCAGATTTTTACAGCATGAGCATCACAATGCATCCAATTTCAAATTAAAGGTTACCTTCCTGGGTTTTTTTCTTGATTCTCTGCCTCTATTTTTAAGTAGAGCATTCATGTGAAATAATGGCATCATTTCAAAAAAATCACGATAATTTTTGGTTGTGCACTTTTTACTATCATTTAAAAGTCTCTAGGTCTTTAACATCTTAGGAAAATAACAAAAATCAATATTACTCATCAGTGCAGTCTCTACATGACCTAATGTAGAGTTGCTTATGCTCATCGAATAGAGGGATGGCATGGGTAATTCAGATGGAATGAAATCTAGAAATCATCTTTATTTACATTCAGAGTTTACATTTAAATGTAAATGCATTTGATATTTTGAATTGAGAACTTCAGCAGGATGGCAACAAAGTGAGAGAACAGAAGCAATAGAAAAGACCAACTGAATTCTGACCTCATCTGCAACACTTTGTCATTTGGTGACATTTCTAATATCCCCGAGTCTTTGCCCTCTTATAATGCACAACCTACCTTGTGATTATATCAAGGATGCGCATAATGGGAAAAAAGCATATAGAGAAAAAGGTGGAGGACCAGGGGGAGACACAAGACACCTGCGTGGGCAGCTGTCCTGGCCATGTGCCTCCTGCCTGTGCCACACCCACTGTCAGTGACTTAAGATGTCAGTATAAGATCCCATGAGAAGCTCCCTTTGCTCCTTATATGGGGACTTTTGTCTTCTTGGTGCTTCTCAGCCACCCTAAAATCTGTAAGAGATTACTTGTCCACTCTTGGGAGGTGACTGAAAAATGAATAAGAACAACCTAACACTTTACCCGAGCACTTCTTTTGAGTCTGGGTGCACTCTTGGTCAATTTCTCATATGTTTAGGTATTTGTCCCCTGAAAAGGTTCAATTCTCAGGTCTTTGTGGAAAAAATGTAGCTCAGCTCTATGTTTCATTTGTTATAAATTCTACATTTAAGAAGATTGCAAATGTTCTTCCTGGTCACTTTCACTTTCCACCTTTCCTGGCCCAAATCCCAACCAAATAACATAGGAGTTTGCATGATTATGCAAACATTGGCCTGAATTAAGCTCTCTTCTACTTTTATATGTATTTTTCATGTTTTCTTCTATTGATTGAAGTGCTGAACATTTTGCTCTTGGGCAGATTTCTCAGAGACACTGATGGACTGTGGCTTATATATGAAAGATGAAAGAGAATTGTAGCAACAACAGATATTATCAAACACGCGGCAGTGACACAAAACTAGCCTAAATCAAAGTGGGGAAGGGATTAAGAGTAATGCTGATGATGGATGATTGAGGATAGAAATGGCCTTTTATCTGTTGAAGATGGAAGTTTCTTACAATACATTATGTTTTATTTAATTTAATTATATGCAAAAAGTCCCAATTTTACTTATGATAATATAATTTTTCTGTGAAAGTCACCTCAAGTCCAGACATACAAAATAATTTTGAACGCAATATTAAAACTATATTGTAGGTAGTTTTCTTGAGCTGTATCAAGTTCCTGCATAGTGATAAACACTTTCTCATGAATCAAGAATAACTTAAATACACTAATATGTGGAAATAAAACTCAGAAATAATAACAGTCTTAAAAAGTGACTTAGAAAATCTCTATCAGAAATTTATCATAGATATGGGCTACAGAGAACAAGAGATATATTGGAGTCACACCTAAGTAGGCATGCTTGCTATTTGATATAAGGATTATTTTGTGAATAGTCAAGGACATCTTTATCTCAAAATAATTGTACATCATGTGGAAAGTTTGGAAAGTGTAAGTTGAGAAACAAAAATGCTACAACTTACCTACAATAGGTCACATCTGTTTATTTCTCATATACAGTCAGAGCATGGAAGAGAAAAACATTCTCAACAAAATATTTGGCCTCTGCATTCTGAATGTGTAGAGGACAATGTGCCCAAGGAGAATTGGCTCCCCTGCTTGTGCCAGGTGTGTTGGGTCTTCTGTCTAGGTGCAGGTACACATTGTTCACCCCTGTGTTCCAGCACCTTCCCTGGGTCAGACACTATGGGACAGACACCAATCAGCACAGTACCTCTCCTCTGAGACAGATCTATGGAGTGCTCCCCTCTCCCTTCTTCTACTCACTCACTCATGCTTGCTCACTCCCAGAAACAATTGGCAGAATTCCTTAACTGGAGTACATAGTTAAAGCACTTAATAAACTAACTCTAGAAATTTAGAACATTAGTTGATTACTGATAATAAAGGCATAGATACAAAATGGAATATTACTACAGATCTAAGAGACTCTTCTCCAAAAACACATAGACAAGTTGAGACCATTTTATCCTCAAAATCCTAAAAAGGAGAGTCTATTTTCTAGCCACGGTCATGCAAAAATACTCATAAAAGTGGCAGAGATTGTTCACGAGGTCCCATGGTCTCAATTCACATGCTCTAAACGTGGACTTACATTCACACGTGGCATTCCATTTTCAGAACATTTAATAGGCAATATGGCAATGTTACAGAAATACTTTCAAACCATGTGCAGTCATAATGTACAAATAACCATGGTGTAAATTAGCTGAATTATTCATTGAGGTGCAGTGCCAAACAATATTATCTAGACTTGAATTCCTAACAGGTTGAGTTCATTTTTCAAAAACAAAAATTGACAGTTCTTTACGATGCCTGAGTGCATACCATATCCGTCCTTGTTGATATAACGCTAAAGCATTTGGGGGAAAAATAAGATATTCAGCCAGTCATCTACCATGTTTCTCTATGGAGACCAAACACAGCTGGATGAAAACTTCAGACAAAAGCATCCAGTTGATTGATTGTAATGTCACAGTGAGACCTGAGAATTAGGATCCATTTTTGACAGTTTTGTAGAACATAAGTCAGAACCTTCAGCTTTTTGTGGGAGAAGAGAAGTCAAGAGAGAACAACAATGCTCCCAGGCAAATTCCATCTCCGATGACTGGAAGTGGCACATAATGTCAGACAGGACACCAGGTAAGGGCCACGAGTGTTCTTCCTGTACGGATTGCAACCCCCTGTTCATCTCAGGTCTTCTTGGTGAAAGGAAAACCTGGGGTTTGTGCTAGGAAATTTCTTCAAAGTGAATACTAGAATCCGTTAAATAAAAATCTCAACAAACTATTTGTGATGGGTGTTTCCTGGCCCAGAAGAAGCCTCCAGCTAAAGATGCGTCTTTAGGGTAATGGGAGAACACAATGGATCTCAGTTCTCATACCAAATTTTTTTAGGGAGTGGGGGGATGTTTTGTTATGCCCAGACCCTCTGTCCCAGAGAGACCACCAGGAGACCAAGCCATATGCAACCGCAGAAGAGCTTAAGCTTGGGTGCCCGACATAAACTGACACAGCAGTTCAGTACGGGGACCCCGAGCACCTTCTTCCTTCAGTTTTTATATTTTTTAAACAAAAAGCCTCAGTTTCTCTCTGCTAATTGGACAGTACCACGTGGGGTTTCTGTGACCTTTACAATGGTTGGTTATAGATACAGTTGATCATTACAGACTGGTTAGACATTTGCTGTCCTTGTACATTCTATATTGGAAGATGTTTTCCCTAACTTTCCAGACTGTTACAGTAATAGTAACCACAATAACCATTAATCTATAGAAGGCCATCTTGACCTCAGTCAGGAGGGTCCCAAGTAAGGACCTTTTGTTTTCCCAACAGATGTTTGAATCAGGGGGTGAGTCCGCTAAGGACATCCTGCCTTGTTAGCAAAAGCCTGCAGCAAGCAGCTTTAACATTAACTATTTCAATACTCTAAGGGGGTCTTTACAGTTTGAACACTTCATACAGCCCAGCTCTTATACTTAACTCCTGACCCTCAATCTGGGATGAGAGGGTCTACAGGAGTCAGTAAAGGTGTTTCTGAGAGAGTCTCCTGACTGAACTGGAGAATGGTAGGTTTGCTCCCTGCCCTCTATGTGCATACTCCTTTCTCATCAAGAAATATTTCTATTTCCTTTTGCTGAATCTAAGCTGATTTTGTGACTTGTTTGACAAGGTGCTAGTTTTAGGTCTAGTCCTTAATAGACTTGGTAGCTTTTACTTTTATTCTCTTGGATCCAGTCACCATGGTTTACGAAAGGAGGCCATGAACGCTGATGGAAGAGCCATCATTTAAGCAGCACCAACTGCTATGCATGTGAGTGAGGCCGTTTTACAAGTTCCAGACACAGGTAAGCCTTCAGGCAACGGTGAAAGATGAGCAAGCCCTGGCCTGCTCAGCTGAGCTCAGCAAACCCACAAAACCACTTTTGTTTTAACCCACTAATTTTGATGCTGTTTTTATGCAACAGTAGATAACTGGAATAAGAAGCACCCAGGATAAAAAAGATAATGGATGTGTAATGTTTTAGGTTATCATGAGAACTCACTTTTACTTTAGGATTGCTTATTCAGAATCTCTGTAACAAGAAGAATAGAATCAGGAATGTCCTAAGTATGTGGCAAGCACTCTGAGAGTGGGTAAGACAAGGCCATCTTCTAGAAGCTAGGATGCTCCCTCGTGTAACAAAGATAGGGGTAGAAAATATTTTTTTAAAGAAAAGATAAGTGTAGAATTCTGGGGGAAATGTGGAGAACAGAAGAGAAGATCCTAATGAAACAATTATAGGTACATTTGGATTTTATCCTTGTGATGTTACTGATAATCCCAAATCAATAAAAAAAACTTCCAGCTAGCTCACATGTTTCACCATCCCATGCTAGGAAGTAAGTATTCCAGGTTAAAATCTGTGATGGGTATGTTTTGGAGTGAGAGAAGAATCGGTGGTGCCTGCATCATTAATTCCATGAAAACACAGTCTTCCATCCTTCCCCACCTTGTTTTCTTTGGATGGCCAGGGCTAGAGAGAGTTTTTGACTTGTTTCACAGGCAATAAGGTCATATCATCATGCACATTTATCTGCCTTCATATGCCCGGTATTATTTGTCCCCAGAATGTATGGCATGGATCCAATAATAGTTCCTTCTCCAGAGGTCCTTTTGCAATTCACTCATTACACAACAGTCCAAATTTTTAATGGCTGCTTATCCAAGATTCAAATGGCTAGGTATGATATTAAAATGTGATCAATGTCATATTTAATGTCCAATTTCATTGGAATGTTTTTTAAATTTTTTATTGGTGCATTGTAATCATACATCACGATGAAGTTCAGAGTGATAGAGGCAAACATGCACACAGCACTCAGTGAGGCCTCCCCCAGCTCCCACCCCACTCCCTCACCCTCCCCATGCATGAAATTGTGGTTGGCATTGATAAGTTTGTGTATGTAGATCATGTCTACTGAAGTGTTGCCCTCATTGAGTCTCCCTCCCCTCCCGCCTCCCTCCTTTAGACTCCCTCCATCACTCCACTAGGATTTCTCCTCCTTTGTCTAGAGTCCCTCCTTTGTCCCAATTTCTCCCTAGCTTCCACATATGAAGGAAAACATCTGAACTTTCACTTTTTGTAACAGACTAAACTCACTTAGCATAATATTCTCCAGTTCTATCCATTTCCCTGCAAATGACATAATTCCATTCTTCTTTATGGCTGAGTAGAATATAAATATATGAAAAAACGTTCAACATCATTTGCAATCAGAGAAATGCAAATCAAAACTACTCTGAGGTTTCACCTAACCCCAATTAGAATGACAATCATTAAAAACACAAATAATAATAAATGCTGGCGAGGATGTAGAGAAATAGGAACTCTGATATATTGTTGGTGGGATTGCAAATTACTGCAACCACTTTGGAAATCAGTGTGGAGGGTCCTCAGATAAATGGGAATGAACCTACCATATGATCCAGTTATACCACTCCTGGGTATTTACCAAAAAGAATTGAAATCAGACTATCAAAGTAACATATGCGTATCTATGTTTATAGCAGTACAATTCATAATAGCCAAACTATGGAACCAGCCTAGGTGTCTATCAACAGATGAATGAATTACAAAATTATGGAATATACACACAATGGAATTCTATTTAGTCATTGGAATTTTAAATGGGGAAAACAACCCTATGCACATAGTCTCAATTATCCTGAAACTCGGTTATTCTTTTATGTGTGTGTGTGTGTGTGTGTGTGTGTGTGTGTGTGTGTGGTA